>JAAQRG010280164.1:7500-13402 GCA_011634625.1 Babylonia areolata | reverse complement strand
GGCATGGTGCCCTTGAACCAGGACACGGAGGGCTTAGGGCTGGCCGTGCACTGACACGTTATCAGGATGTTCTTCCCTCCCGCCTCCTGCGTCACCACCGGGTTCTCCGTGAACGTTGGGATCAGACCCGCCTGCTTGGGAGCTTAGAAGAAAGACCAGCAAAGCATCCAGTGTCTCAGTGTCGTCCATTTCAATTTCTGCTGAATTTTGCTTGGCTAGAGCCCAGCTGTCCACAGTGGGTTATATCTACGTTTGGAAACGTCATAAAATGATGAGTAAAATGGCAAAACATCTAACAGCAAAACTTCTGCTGAATGTAGAAGAAAAAATTGGAAGAGAAAATAAGAGTAATCTAAGTGCTCAGTTAACAAATCCAGAGAGCGATCAAGAAAATAATGTTGGATGTTCTGGGCATGCAGAGGAGTAAAAGAAAAAAAAACAACAACAACAAACAGAAACAATGATGGAACAAGAAAGAGGAAATTTTAAGCATGATTTACAAGGCTTGGACATAACTCAAAGCCTTCATGGGGGGCGTGGGGGTGGGAGAGGGTGGGTGGGGGTGTGTTCACCTTTCCAAGACTGGGTGGACATAGCATGGCCAACACGATCAGATAGATCATCACCCCACAGAGAGAAAGGAATGATGACTTTGAGGTGAGAAAGTTTCCCAAAGCAGGAAATATCAAATAACAAAAATGTGGTGGGGAAATTGTCTTACTTTAGTTCAAGGAGTAACAGGATATACCCTGACTGGATACTGTATGATTTTTGTTCAAGGAGCAACAGGATATACTCTGACTGGATACTGTATGATTTTTGTTCAAGGAGCAACAGGATATACTCTGGATACTGTATGATTTTTGTTCAAGGAGCAACAGGATATACCCTGACTGGATACTGCATTATTTATGTTCACTATGTGACTATGTCACACACACAATATACCCAGATCAGCTGATTTCTTGTTAAATCACTTTTTTGCAGTCTTTAATTCATTCATGCAATCCTCATCAGCAATGTTTCAGACATGTCCCAGCTGGAACCCAGCCTACCTGAAAAGTTGAGAGTGATGTTGGCATTGGACTCTCCCAAGTCATTGACTGCTGTGCACTTGTAGATGCCACTGTCGCTCTGCTGGGGTTCCTGTCCAAAGAAGGGAACACATTAGCGCAAGTACTGGGCTCATGGTTTGTCAGTGACAACACTGGTTACGTGCCAGCACCAACATTTTAACATGTTATGTACCTTTACCTGTTGGGCTACACAGATTGGATAACTACTGAAATTCAGTCTTTGTGGGGACTTTTTTTTAGTTACTTACTACTGGAACAGAAATATTTTTGACTGGAGCTTTTTTTCTTTAATACAGATATGTTAACTTACGGAGCAATTACTTCGAAAAAAAAAAAGGAATCTAAGTGATGGGGAAAAATCCTACAGCATGCGAGAACAAAATGCATATACCAAACTTGCTTACATCTTTCCCTCCCTATGTGTATGACCAGTGTGTTTTCTTTTCTAGGCCATCATCACAGCAGTCACCTTGATTTGCATAACAGCGTTAAATCGGTCAGGGCCTGACAAGTCCTTCTTCAGGTTGATGACGTAGCGCCCCCCTGCCTTGATCTCAGTGTCATCACGGTACCAGCGTGTCTGGGGGGCAGGGCTTGCTTCCAGAGAACAGGTCATGACGATGAGGTTGGCCTGCTGCTTGATGCCAGGCTGCTGTGTGAAGTGGGGGGCCTTCCCCTGGGACACTCTGCACAGTCACCGCAACATGTAGGGCTTGTCGGGGATGGGATACAGTGTGTGTGTGTGTGTGTGTGTGTGTGTGTCTGTGTGAGGTGTCTGTGAGTGAGTGAATGAGAGTGAGAGAGAGTGTGTGTGTGTGTCTGTGTTGTCTGTGTCTGTATCCTTTCTTTGCATAATTACAATGACATATTTCGTTCAAAATATGAAAATAATATGGCTCTGCTTCTTTTTGAAAACAACAGACATGCACATGCACACATACACACACACTCGCGCGCGCAAACACACCCACACCCACACACATGCACCCACACATACACACACGCACATATGCACGCATACACACATAGTGATACACACACACACTTGCAAACAAAAAATCAACTACTTCAAAGAAAGATACACATCCAACTTTAATTCAGTACAGATGCATGAGATTGAGAGAAACAAACTGATACTTACTGAGGTTTCTTGGCACCTGTAATAAACAAATCCCATCATCATTAGTTACATATTCTTTCCTCATGATTTTCATCTTCATTTCAAATCAGTCCCACCATTCACACAAATCAGGACTTGCACTCGCACTGCATCAAAACTAAAGTTTCAAGCGATTCAAGTAAAATGCACAGTTGTTGGGGTTTTTTCAAACTGAAGAAAAATAATTATTAATTCAAAGCTGTCGCATTATGTATTTAGTAGGAACAATTATGTCAAAGATACTAAGCAAAACTGCATGCCATTACTGCATGTATAATACTACCACTTTGATTTAAATAATCTTTAATTAAAACATGTCACAGAAACATATAGAGTCACCAGGGGCAAAGTGGACACTGCTGGGGGAAATCTTGATTATCTGCATCGGGTGAACTATGTCAAAATGAAAGAAAAAAAAGCCAATCGTTCAGTTATCTGCTTGTGGACTTCGAACCTCTTTAACAGTGGAACGAACCTCTTTTTGTACAGTGGAATATGTCTAATGCTAACGTCCATATTCTAAATATATTTGTTTAATAATTACGATGTAATAATTAATTGCAATGTTTTTAAAAGCGAATATGTGAAATGCTTTTATTTGAGAACATATGTTTATTACTCTTGTTTAATCAAGTAATCCGGGTGTATGTGTGTGTGTGGGGGGGAGGGGGGGGGTGCGGGTGTGTGTTGATTATCTGGTTGTGGTTTTCCGCAATTCATTTTTATTCTTATCTTATCTGTCTATTATAATAAATGTGCAGTATAGTAGGCTATGTTTATAAATATATTCAAATAATGTTTCTTAATTCTTTCTGTTTTTACATTAAGAATACTAGTTATTACCTGCAGTGTGTGGATGTATGTATGAAACGATGTATGTGATATTTTTTACATTAATTTTGTATCTTCGTAATATTTATTCGTAAAAGCTGTTGTTGACTTTTACAGTTATAGTCACCATGTTGTTTACTTGTCTATGTTGTGGTAATGCACCTGACCAAATTTCTCCAGTTGGAGATAATAAAGTTATCTTATCTTTTGTCCAAATAAAACAATGCTCGTGCCTTGTGACGGTCTTGCCTTCCAAATCAAACCCACCCACCCTCACCCCCCAACACACACCCACACCAAACTGTTTTTCTTGCCAACTTTATCTGTGGTAAAAAGGAATAGAGACGAACCAAACAGTAAACCTCATTTACTGCAAATCTGTTGATCGTTCACCAAATGCAAAAAAACATTCAGTCCAATTATACCTGATTCTTTCTGTCTCTGTCTCTCTGTCACAGGAGTAACGGGCCCTAACTGTGGGGAAATCGCCCACCTTTAGCCTCAGTCACATGAGGATGGGCCTTTACCCGTGTCAGTTTCGCGACACTATTTTGGATTTCCTGGATCTAGTCTAAATCAAAATCGCCGCAGAGAAGTCCGAAACGATTCATGAACAGGAACAAATCATCACCGCATGTCCTTGCTGATCGGGTCGTCAGACACGTTCAAGTTCATTACATTTACATGCAGACGTTGACAGTGTTAGAAAATCACATCGGTTAAAATTCAAACGTGAAATTCTTACCTGCAAATACACACTCCTAATTTCGGAAAAATGGCGGAACTGCACGAATCCAAGGCCCGTAATCCGCCCGGTTACACGCGATCTGAGAGAAAATCTATTCTGGCACTTTACCCCAAGGGCCTCTTTGCCTCTAGTGACCCCCACATGCGTACGGTAGTACGCAGAACACCAAGAACATCTTATATTATATCAAGTCCTGTTTTAGAATGATAAGTACATAATTATTGTACGCAACTCACGTGACAGATACGCCTCCTCTGTCAGTTACCAACAGTGTTGCCACATATCATTAAAAGCAAAACGGAATAATAAATATAAGGAATAAAAACAACAACCAAACAACAAACCACAGAATGAGGAAGTGATTGCAGTAGACAGAAAAAAAATTTGAAAAGAGGCGGAACATAGGATGTGGGGGCAGGGAGAGTGGGAGGAGGAGTGGAGGAGGAGTGAGGAGAGGAAACAGGGTTGATGACCGCACACTGCCAGTGGCGGTGAGTTTGGGAAAGTCTGGCTTTGTTTGACATCCCCAACGCCGGTCCCCTCCCCTCCACCACACCCCTTTTCGCAAACCACAGATAACGACATTCACAAAAGGGCCACACACACCACACACACACACACACACACACACACGTATATGTGCACACAAAGCCTCACAATTGTATGTGCACACATACTTCCACTATATGTCTTCCAGACCAAGTTTATTCTCCGTATTATTCATTATTTTGCTAAAAGTCATGCTTACACTTGGCATTTATTCACAAACGCAGTTATGTGTGCATCCAAATTTATGCTTGTTAAAGATAGCAATAACTGCACCACAGCCACTGAAATGTTATTGTAAAATGTCTTCATACAGGTTTTTCGCCAAATCAAATCACACCGCACTCAGTGTTATCTACTACAGGTTAACAGAGTTTGTCTTAAAATGCACACAGTTTACAAACAGACCAAGTGATCTAACTGGTCCACACACACACACACACACACACACACACACAAAAGAAGAAGAAGAAGAAGAAAACATACCTACAGACAATACAAAATTCGGGTTTATTTTGTTTTGTGCTCAAAAAAGCAAACCAACGAAACACGAAAAGAAAACTCAGTTCATGCAAAGCTGCGCCCCCCCCTCCCCCGAAACAAAGTTTCGTACGCAACAACGTCGTTCGACTGTGTGTGTGTGTACAAAAACGTGCCCGTTTTTGTTTTCTGTTGTGGGTTGTTTTTTTTGTTTTGTTTTTTTTCTTGGAGGGTGGGGTTCTCACAAACTGTGTGTATGATTTTTGAGCTATCGGCTGTCTGGTCTGCAGATAGCTGTCTTCTTCCACAGGCAGTTCTTTGGCAGCCCTACACATTGGCTGTGTGACTGCCACTCCGTGTCGGTGGCACTGACACCACAAAGGCATCAGGAACCGACACCAGGCCAGTCACTGTGTCAGCATGGGGGCGGGAGACAATTGAGGGAAAGAACAATCGGGAGGCAGGACAGACCTACGCAGCGTGGTACACTCTGAAACAAAATAGAGTAATACTAAACAGGGTGGTCACACCGTAATCCCAGAGACCAGGTAAGTCTGCCTACTTTTTTTTTTTTTTTTTTTTTTTTTTTCAACAAGACGAACTGGAGGAGTCGGGATGTGGCTGGGACATGTTATTATTGTAACGACAATACCGTGTTAAAGGCAACTAGAACAGGAGACAGGGAATGATCAGGACGTCACTGGGTTTGTATAGTGCTGACAATAAGACAGCTAGGACAAGAGAAGGGGAATCATCAGGACGTCACTGGGTTTGTAGAATACTGACAGTCACTGGGTTTGTAGAATACTGACAATAAGACAGCTAGGACAAGAGAAGGGGAATCATCAGGACGTCACTGGGTTTGTAGAATACTGACAGTCACTGGGTTTGTAGAATACTGACAGTAATACAGCTAGGACAAGAGAAGGGGAATCATCCGGACGTCACTGGGTTTGTAGAATACTGACAGTCACTGGGTTTGTAGAATACTGACAGTCACTGGGTTTGTAGAATACTGACAGTAAAACAGCTAGGACAAGAGGACAGGAAATAATCAGGAGA
>JAAQRG010280164.1:0-2500 GCA_011634625.1 Babylonia areolata | reverse complement strand
TTGTATACGTACTGCCATGTGCTGTGTTGCACTGTACTGTGTTGTATTGTACTGTGCTGTACTGTACTGTACTGTTCAGTTCAGTTCAGTTTCTCAAGGAGGCGTCACTGCGTTCGGACAAATCCATATATGCTACACCACATCTGCCAAGCAGATGCGTGACCAGCAGCGTAACCCAACGCGCTTAGTCAGGCCTTGAAATGCACTGTACTGTACTATACTGTATTGTATTGCGTTGCATTGTCTTGCATTGTATTGTATTGCCTTGTAATGTATTGTACTGTGTTGTGACTCCGCGATTTGGAGAGATAATCTCCATGTTTGCGGGAGGGTGGTGGTGGTGAGGGGATGCATGCTGACCTTCAGTGTTGCTGTTTCCATTTACTTCATTTCATGGTGGCATGGATTGCGGGATCTTTAACGTGCATATGTCATCTTTCGCGTCGTGTACACACAAAGGGGGTTAATAAAGGCACTTTTGCTTCTCTGATTCGATGTTGATTGGACGTTTTCCAATTTAACTCACTCAGTACGGCCAGTCCTCTCTTCTCCTCTACACAGACCCCTCGGATGTCCAGTGGGTGTCTGAATGACCCAAACTTTAGCTTCCGTCGTCAGAATTGTGGTATTCTTTGTCAACATTCACGTCTTCAGTATAAGAGCCTTCCGCTTGCAATATTTTGATGATGGTAATTGGGGTGAAAAGCTGTTAACGTCGTCTCTTTCGTATGGAAAGAATTAAACGTTTTCGCACTAAGTGAGAGTGTTATCAATAACGAAATTTGTGTTTTGTGATAATATGTGTACATGTGTGCATGAGTGTGAATATGTGCAATCACGCATTCATGTGTGTGTGTGTGTGTGTGTGTGTGTGTGTGTGTGGGTGTGTGTGGGTGTGTGTGGGTGTGTGTGTGTGTTTGAGAGAGAGACAGAGAGCTGGTTTGTTGCCTTCAAACGGGACTGAAATTTAACTCCAGGCTTTCCACACGGCCGCGCCCAATGTTTACAATGGAGGGGAACTAAGTGGTGGTTAATGTGACAGTTTGATGTGCCTCCCCCCCAACTTCCCCCGGGCCCCCTTTGCCGCCACCCTCCAGCCCCTCCTCACCCCCACCCCTGACTAGTTGGTGAGCAGTCTTCCACAGACATTCACAGACATCCACAGGCATCCACAGACATCCACAGATATCTATCTGCCTTGGGAAGGGAAGCTCTATGCGGTGTAATCTTTTAGATACACAGTGTGCCCATGGAACACAGGTAATGCTCTCTCTTGTCATGGGCATTCAGTATTGTACTGTCGATCTTGAGCGAAAGATTGATATCATGTGGATTCATGTGGAATTTATCAAAATCTGTGTGTGTGCGTGTGTGTGTGTGTGTGTGTGTGTGTGTGTGTGTGTGTGTGTGTGTGTGTGTGTGTGTGTGTGTGTGTGTGTGTGTGTGTTTCCAGGCACACCTCCCCCCCCCCAACACACACACGATAAACAGGTATAGACCACACTCTAAAAACTAATGAAAAAACAAGGACACACTCCACAAATGACCAAGCCTTCTTCTTCTTCTTCGTTCATGGGCTGCAACTCCAACGTTCACTCGCATCAGTGTACACGAGTGGGCTTTTACGTGCATGACCGTTTTTAACCCTCCACTTAGGCAGCCATACTCCGTTTTCGCCGGGGGTAACAAAGCATTCAAGCCCACCCCTACCCAAATCTCCTACCTTTAAACGATAACATCCAAAAGTGAAAAAAAATTTCATTTTTACGAAAATGTCTACAGTTACCGTTTTGCATGACGGGACATTACACAAAATCCCTTTCTCCTCCTCCGCCTCCTCTTCCCCCTCCTCCTCCTCCACACTGTACAGCAGTCAACGCAACCAGCAACAATACAGACACACGCATGATATGAGGCTGAAGGTCAGGTGTTCTCTTTCACCAAACCAACCACCACTACCACTATACAGCGCTGCACAGCAGCAAACAGTTGCTGTCGATGCAATCTGTGAGGTTGCATAGCCGTGTGCCGTAACCCAGCCACTATCTCTGAACTCAGCTCCCCCCACCGCCAACCCCCCACCCCACCAACCACCATCAATAACCAGAGACCGTCTTTGCCACTGATGACCTCATTCCACGCTACAGGCAAAGGGAGGTAAGGCAGGCATAGCAGGGAGGGGGGTATGAAGAGGAATCCAGGCATTACAGTACAGTCCCTCTTACCTTGCTATCATCACCACCACCAGCACCGCCGGTACGGGCCGTCCTTATCGCCATGCCAGTGCCCTGCTCCTACAGTTGGACAGCTGTTTCCCATCCCTGGCCCAAGTAAATGCTTTACCTCCCCTGTTGCCACCCCGCCACCAGCAATAGAACACCACCCTCACGGTTATCTGCCCTTCCTTTCACTGGCTGCAGGGCTGCTGTCGTCACGGTCAGTCCCTCCCCTGTACCTCCATCTCCGGGACTGGTAAAACTATAGCGCTGTGGTATTGTGT
>JAAQRG010280158.1:0-13354 GCA_011634625.1 Babylonia areolata | reverse complement strand
ATATACACACAAAGGGGGTTCAGGCACTAGCAGGTCTGCACATATGTTGACCTGGGAGATCGTAAAAATCTCCACCCTTTACCCACCAGGCGCCGTCACCGTGATTCGAATCCAGGACCCTCAGATTGAAAGTCCAACGCTTTAACCATTCAGCTATTGCGCCCGTCCACACTGGGACATTTAATGACTCAAAATCAATGAGTGTACAATTGAAATGTACCCAAAAAGGCATTACTGTCCTTCAGATCATGCCACACTGATTTCACTCCATCAAGGGTCAGCGGTCAAGGGGTTAATGATTTCCATTCCTGTTGTGATTGTTTTTCTTTTGATATCTGTCAGTTTCATTACAACATGTGTGGTGTATGAATGGAAAACGCTTGTTTCAGTCAGTCACTGTTTTGAGATGATCTAATAATCAATGGACATGTATATATATTTCATGTAGATAATGTCTACCGTGTGTCCGTGTCTGAGAGACACTGTCAATGTCAATCAAAATGTGTACTTTGGTTGAAATTCTCTCTCTGTCTTTCTCTCTATCACTCATTCACTCACATTCTTACACACACACACACCACACGCACACACATACACACACACACACACACACACACACACACACCACCCCCACCCCCCACTCTCCATCCAACCAACCATGAGACACAGAAACCAAAAACCCTCTGCTGGAATATTAAATTCACCTGTGCCAAAGTGATTGAGACGAGTGTGGTAGAAGTAATGTTTCTTGTGTTCCAGCTCTGTGCTCCCTTCGTGGGGAATCTCTCTGGCTGTTTTGCTGCCGCTCCCTTCATCCTGTCCCTCCCTGTAGCGCACAGACCCATGCTGCATGTCCACCAGCACTGGGGCGTCGATGCGATACCTCTGATGGTAACACACATGCATACACATACACACACACACCCAAAGCATGTGCATCAATTTCCAGAGAAAATGACAATGTTAAAGTTTACAACAGACACACAGACATACATACAGACACAAACACATAGAATGTTAAAGTTTAACACACACACACACACACACACACACACACACACACACACACACACAGACAACCAAACTTCAGGTTATTACAAGACTCACTTTGTTTACAGAAATGAGTCAAAATGTTCTGTGTTAATTACACACCCATGTAATTAACAAAGAGGTACAAGACTGATATAGGTGTAAGGATATAAACAGCATTTATACCTGTTTGCATTGTGATAAATGACACTATAGGGAGTGCTGGACAATAAAAGGTCTTCAGAGAAGAAGCCCTCCTCAGTCAAGTGTTTCGGCCCTTAACTCCTTACACTTTATAAAGGGGCCGGGCCGCACCCCTGTCATGACCAGGAACATTCAATGAACAAACGTTGAGGGAGAAAGGGAGGTATGGGACAGGAAAAAAACAACCGATATAATCGCTAAAACAAAACAAGATAAAACAAAAACGACAGACTGACAACATTGAATGGATTCGCGAAGACCATTTGCTGAGACCCACAGCTGGGCTTTGACACACAACTGGCAGACCAGGCAGAATCTAGCGAACAATTCTTCTGTGCAGCGCGTCAATGACTCTTCACAGATTTAAGAAGAAGAAGAGGAACAAGAAGAAGTTAAAATACTTGGTAGAAAACATAAGAAACTTACGGATTTTTCTTTCTTGGAGAGCTCATGAGAATAAGCAACACGGGGATTCGCTGGGACACCGACAGTACCTTTGCTGGGTCCAGAACCCATCATCAATCGATTTTTTTACATAAATCGTGTTAGATGAAAACTGCCTGTACTTTGAGGCGTCGTAAATACCACGGGTAACAAGATGGCTACATCAGACTCAAAAACCAATGAAAACACGGGGAAGGGAGGGTACTCTAGAGTATGGCAATGGCGGGGAGTAACTAGCAATGACTCAATTATGAGCCAAAGCAAGCTTTGGGGATTTCCCCTTCGAGAAATTCTGACGGGGATTCTGGTAGGAATTTGAGAACGCCCAGATTGACTGGTTGGTACTTTTTTGTTTTTGTTTTTGTTTTCGAAATATCACGTATGCATTTGTGTTTTGCATGCACTCCTGCGCAGAACTGACACACTGACAGAAGTCAAATGTCTGTTGGTGGAAGTTAGCTGCACTGGGTTGTGTGACTGATACGTGTGCACATTCGGACTTATCTTCATCAGACCACTTTTGTATCGTTATTTAGTTAAGTCATTTTCAGAGTTTGTGTTTGGGTAGGATTGGGTGCAAGTTTTGGTTTTCTTTCAGTACACAATGTTAGTCTGCTCGATGATCAATCGCAGAGCAACGACAGTAACGACTACACACACACACACACACACACACATATATATATATCTATATCTATATATATCTATCTATCTATCTATCTATATATATATATATGCTTCTCAGAGTTTGAAACCGCAATTGTTACTTTTTTGCAAGAGAACAAGAGAAATCGCCAAAGACCTTTTGTTTAGAGTTTTACTTTTAGCTTGACAGATCTTACGAAAAATTAATGTCAGGTGATCGACTGACTTCCACATCGATGGGTCATTTCAAAATTGTTTGTGTCAGTGACCGAAACCCTGCATTTTGGATGGCGCTGGGTTCTGATAAAATGAATTGTATTTGTGTTATCAGCAAACATATTGTATGTATTTAATTTGTATACATGTACTCAGTACTTTTGACACTAGCTGGTAGATTGATCATATAATAGTAGTAAACAGAACTGGTCCAAAGTTGCTGCCTTGGAGAATTCCTTAAGTTTAGTGCATGATCCATATGTCCATCACAGACTGCAACACACCTTTCTCCCATGCTGTGTGTTAGAAACCTTGCTATCTACTTAAAAGAAACACTCCAGGGATGCACATATCAATTACATACTATAACTACACTCTGTTCTATCAGTATAGTAGGTGAGGGAAAATTGGCTCCTTCCTTTCCACAGCTGCTGCCAACAAGCAACCTGTTTCTTTCCATATATACTAGTTATCTAGATTCATTTGTAACTCTCCTGGCTGGTCTCCCTGATTACAAACTAAATAAACCTAAATGTATTCAGAATCATGGAGCTCGACTCATGCTCTGTAAAGGTATGAGACAGCAACATTGCCACTCAGAACACTTCTCTGGGTTCCTGTGAAAGTGAAAATTAAATCTAGAAAAATAATTACTTGTCTCTGTTTTTAATGTCTTTATCACAACAGTATGCCATCTTATCTTTCAGATGTTCTTCATCTGTACCATCCTTTTTGGTTGTTGCACTCCTTTTACTCCTCTTTGCTGACAGTTCCTCAGTTCTCTCTTGAAACTTTTAACAAAAAATCTCCTCTATCTTTGCCTCACTGTCTGGAACTCTGTACCTTGGTCCCTCAGAAAAAAATCTGTCTTTCAACTTTTAAAAAGAATCAAAGGTGCACCAGTTTCAACATCACCTCTCATGTTGTGTATGAATAAGAATGACACATTATCTTAGATGATTTTCAAACCTGGGCAGCAAATGTTTCAAGAAGTTTTCAACCCAGAAAAGATCGCCAAGTTCACCATCCGAATCTGTCTGTAAAAGTGGGTCAATATTGGGTCACAAACTGTGCAGTTTCCAACATGTTCCATGCACAGTAAACATATCGGTAATCCTGAAAATTAAGTTTTAATCATATTTTTCAAATTCCACTAAGAGATCTTTGCTCTGATTCCTGAGAGATGGTATTTGAAAAACAACAAGAAGTCTGTTCCCACATTCTCATGACCTTTGCCCTAAGTTCATTGTTCATGAGAGATTAGAATTGATGACTGCATAGGGTTGAGTGTTTTGCACATGTGCGTTCATCCATTCTCCAAAGCGATACCTAGTGACTACAATGACCTTGACATGACCATCACATCCATACCATCTTTGTCATCCTGTTACTTTTTTGGCCTTTTGGAAGACTAAAATGTTGCATGTTGCATTTAAGATCATTACCATACTGTCATGCTATCACACTGGTTAAATAAAGAGATTTTTTCATGGCTTCACTGTATTTCATTCCAGAAACCTCCAACAATGCTGTTGGGAAATGAAGTCTTTCTCTTTTCTGGCAACCAGACACATCATCATCATCACATCTCACACAAATAAAACCCAACACCTGGAAGAAATATGAAGTACTCTGTTTTTCTTATTTTTTTTTATTATTCACATTTCTGTTTTTCTTATTTTTTTTTTTATTCACATAAAACATATACAAAATTGACATGAACTTGCAAGGTAATGATGGCACATGAATCAAGTTATCTCTGACCCAGATAATGTGAAACCTGCCATCATGTTTAGCAGCAGTGCAGTGTTTCCTCTGGTGTGTGGCCTCCTGGCGACTTAGCATCAGTAGTTCCCAGTGGGCTGCCAACAAGGGGGGCTAAAAAAGAGGAACCTGGTGTGGCTGTGTAATGGGGACTTTGGAGGAACATCATGTATTAGTGCGTTTGGACAAATCCATACACGCTACACTACATTTGTCAGATAGATGCTCGGCCAGCAGCATAACCCAAGGTGCTTAGTCAGGCCTTGAGTGCTTGCAAATATGTGTGTGTGTGTGTGTGTGTGTGTGTGTGTGTGTGTGTAGCTCTATCAGATTGGAATTTCTTCTTCAGAATTTTACAAGAGGACATTAATGTTGCCATGGGTTCTTTTTCAGTGTGCCAGGTACATGTTGAACTGCATAGGAGAAATGGCACTGAAATGGTGCTGTTCAAAAAGAAAAAGAAGAAGAAGAAAAAAAGCCCAAAAGCTTTTTAAAATCAAGGTACAAAACATCTTGTGAAGTTCTGTCATCTGAAATACTTTTGAAGTCTTCCATAACTTCTGGTAACTGGATTATGAATGCAAGACCTCTTCCTTCTGAAACCATGTTGACATTTTGTGTACACGTTATTATTTGTCATATCAGAGACAATATCATCTATGATGAAGGACTCACGAAGTGACATAATCTGTCTTCCAGTCATCTAGTCTCTGGACCAAGAAAAAGAGTTGTTAAAGAGTGAATGCAAGGGAAAGTTTGTTATTTAATTCTTTTAATATCTTTGGAGGAATACACTTAGGTCCTTGTGTCTTGGATGGATTTGGATTGAATAGATTTTTTCTTCATTACCTCAGATGTGACCCTTGTGCCAGAAATGGAAACTTGCGTCTTTAGTTTTAACCCTTTGAACCCTGAGTTCCTGAGCAATTTTAACCCTTCTGCCTGAGCTCCGGAGCCAAAATTTGCAAATAATTGGTACTTAATGTGTCACGGCAGATACACCGCTTTACTGGTGGTAGAGAAAAATGACATAAAGCCTAGCCACTGGTTGAGCGGTGCGTAAACACTTGTGTCGTGTTTTGCTATTGGTTGACTTATATTGAAATCAGTCTTTTTTATCCAAAGCACATGCACAAAACACAGCGAAAAGGCGCGGCCATGTTGGTACTATGTTCGCTGACGTCAGAATATTACAGTTTTTCTGATTGGCTCTTCAATATAAGTCAACCAATAGCAAAACACAACACAAGTATTTACGCACCACTCAACCGGTGGCTAGGCATTATGTCATTTTTCTCTACCACCGGTAAAGCGGTGGTCAGGGCTCAAAGGGTTAAAACAGAAAAGTTTTGTAAAAATGGGCAAGTTGGTGTGTATTTCCATGGGAAAAAACAACAAACAAACAAACATCCCCCCCCACCACTTCCCCACCCCCCTCTATAAACAACAACAACACACAAACAATAACCAAAGAACAAGAGAGGCAAGGCCTTCAAGACTCACTTGTGATAAGTTAAGTCCCCTAGCATTAATTACAGAGTAATTTCCCTTTTTTACTATCTGCACCAGAAACGTTTGCAAAATAAATAAAAATTCCATGCTTAGCAAAAGAAGTTCCGGTTTGAACAAAAAATGATAATAATGACTCCTCTTGTTGTTGTGTCAGAATAAGAGGTCAAAGTGCCAAGTTTAGAGATTACAAAAAATACAAATATAACAGTAAATGCAGTTTGCATATAATTAGGCTTCTTTTTTATTATTTTTTGTGCCCATCCCAGAGGTGCAATATTGTTTTAAACAAGATGACTGGAAAGAACTGAATTTTTCCTATTTTTATGCCAAATTTGGTGTCAACTGACAAAGTATTTGCAGAGAAAATATCAATGTTAAAGTTTACCACGGACACACAGACACACGGACACACACACACACACACACACACAGACAACCGAACACCGGGTTAAAACATAGACTCACTTTGTTTACACAAGTGAGTCAAAAATGGATTCAGCCTTTTCAACATCTGACACTTCAATACTGATCAGTGTACTGTTCTGCTTGCATCCCCACTTGGTCTTTCTCTTTGTTCTCTCCTGATCATACTTCCCCAAAACTGTTTTGGATTACTCTTACAAGATTCCCCAACTCACCTGCCCCCCACACACACACACCCCTCCAACCCCCACACACACCCAACTCTGCTCTTCCTCTGCACAGCATGCACAAAGAAATCCAGATTGTGGCTCGTTAGCTTTGGCAGTCCACAGGGAGTTAGCAGTGTTACTGTCAGGTCACCACAAAAGACACAGAGACAGATCTATCTGGGTCATGGCCTGGATCACCCACAGATAACATTTTCATCACTCTTTTGCTGTCAAAGATATATTTTTTACATAGCCACACACTGTGTAGCATTTACATGACAAAAGAAAGAATGCATGTTTTCATGTCACCCTCACCATCCTCACATCTGACTGGGGGCCCTCCTCATTGTGACTCATGGTTTTTATCAAGTTAAAAAGAAAAAGAATAAACATGATGCCTATTTTGGGGGGTTCTGATCAAAGCTCAGATTCATTTGTCCATAGAATATAGTGTTTGAATCGGTCTTCTGTGGTGGGAATGGTAGCAGTGGAAAGCAGAGGAGTGTCCTGTTGTTGCGCATAGAGTTGACTTCATCAAGATTTTTCCCCTTATGAATATTATTATTATTATTATTATTATTAGTAGTAGTAGTAGTAGTAGTATTTTTATGTATTTAACTATTATTTTTTATTTCTTTATTTATTAATTTATTTTTTACTTTTGTTATTTTATTTTACTTTATTTTATTTTATTTTTTTATTTTTTTATTTTTTTCTCAAGGCCTGACTAAGCGTGTTAGGTTACGCTGCTGGTCAGGCATCTGCTCGGTAGATGTATGGATTTGACTGAATGCAGTGACGCCTCCTTGAGCTACTGATATTAATACTGATACTGATACTGATACTGCTGTGGGAAACTACGTGTAGTTCTGACAGAAGAGCTTTTTTTTTTTTTTTCTTGAATAAATGAAATCTTTGGCATTTGGTGGACAGTACCTGTGGGAATTGTCAGCATTTTGTTGTTGTTAATGATCAGTGGGATATATTTGTGGACTCACATGAAAATGCTTTCTGAGTGTGTTAAATTCTCATTACCCCTACACTCCTCTCTCTCATGCAGTGACACACACACACACACACACACACACACACACACACACACGAACACACACACACACACACACACACACATCTTTATGAGAGAGTGACAGAGAGAGAGAGAGTGACAGAGAGAGAGAGAGAGTTAGATGATGATGATGTTTAGTGGTTCTTCCATCGATCCATGGTTTGTATTGTTGGTGATACAATTTGCAGGCAATAGCCAGGCTGGCTGTTGATAAACAGTATTGATTCAGTCCTGTTTATTCAGGTGTTAATGAACAGTATTGATTCAGTCCTGTTTATTCAGGTGTTAATGAACAGTATTGATTCAGTCCTGTTTATTCAGGTGTTAATGAACAGTATTGATTCAGTCCTGTTTATCTTGGTGTTAACTCACTCGGGACAACATGTTTTCTCCCTTGCTTTTCCCCACAGACGGCCCATTTGTAAGGGTTTGGAAAAAAATTACAAAAAATACAAAATACAGAGTAAGAAAATGAAACTTTCAGAACTGGTTTATTATGTGTTGAGCTATTACATTAAAAAAAAAAAAAATCAAATTTCTCATCTTATTTTTACAGTTTTGCCATATGTAGAAAATACTGCCAATTTTTCACCCCGAATCACCATACCCATGCTTGCTTTCTGTATTAAAATTTTAATTCGCTTTCTTTTTTGTCATCATCCACCTCTTCAATGTCCGACCATACAGTCTGTAGCATTTCAAGTACTTCAGCAACCCTAAAACGTTGCCGTTGCTGCCTTGTTCGTTTCACAACATTTTGAGAAGAGCCCACTTTGCTAACAGGCCGTTACGCGAGCAGACGACCGGTCAGTGACTTTGTCAGCGTGTGTGCGAGACGGGCCACACATGGCAGGCTGACCAATCATACCATTCGATTGTGGAGTGACCCAGAATAGCGCACTCTGCTTGGCTAATCACAAAATCACGTGTACAGCACGTGATGGATTTTTATTTCTTGAAAATGCTATTCCATTCCGTCGTCTGAAACCGAATACATTTTATGTAGGAATGCTTATGCATTCCTTTGCCCGGAGAGAGTTAATGAACAGTATTGATTCAGTCCTGTTTACTAGGTGTTGATGAACAGCATTGATTCAGTCCTGTTTATCTCGGTGTTATGAACAGTATTGATTCAGTCCTGCTTATCTTGGTGTTAATGAACAGTATTGATTCATAACACCAAGATAAGCAGGACTGAATCAATACTAGGTGTTGGTGAACAATATTGATTCAGTCCTGTTTATCTCGGTGTTATGAACAGTATTGATTCAGTCCTGTTTATCTTGGTGTTATGAACAGTATTGACTCAGTCCTGTTTATCTTGGTGTTATGAACAGTACTGATTCAGTCCTGTTTATCTTGGTGTTATGAACAGTATTGAATCAGTCCTGTTTATGTAGCTTTTACTGAACAGTATTGATTCAGTCCTGTTTATCTAGGTGTTAATGAATAGTATGAGGCCGGCTTTGGATAAACAGTCTGGTCGCTAACACACATGTATTGCTTTCGGGCACTGACTTTTTGTCGGATGGTGGAAGAGGTTTTCTCTGTTCCCAGCTGCCTAATGACCGCAGCCTTGGCTTGCATGGTTTATGTGTGTGTGTGTGTGCGCGTGTGTGTGTGTGCTTGTGTGTGCGCGTTTGTGCTTGTGTGTGTGTGCGTGCATTGTGTGTGTGTGTGGTAGGGGCGTGGTGAGGCAGTGGGGTTGTTGCAGCAAGGAGAAGGATGCATTTTCTGAGTAGTGTTAATGTTTGGGATCCCTGTTACAAAGAGTCAGTCTGTGTTTCAGTTGCGTTCTTTTTTTGAAAACAATATTTTAATCAGTATTAGGTTCTGGTAACTAGTTGATTTCTCATTTTAATTCACCCGAGCAGAGACAGCGAGTACTTAAAAAAAAAAAGAAAAAAAAAAGGAGAAAAAAAAGTGTAGACACTTGAAATGGGAGCAGGTTTTTGCATTTTGTAACAAAAGATTCAGAGGCTGCTTAATATTTAGTGCTGCTGTTTGTTGGCCTGTATTGATCATAGCATGCAGCAACCATGTGAAAAGGCAACAGCAGCAACAGCAATAGCAACAAAGAAAGGAAGGAGACAGAGAGAGAGAGAGAGAGAGAGAGAGAGAGAGAGAGAGGGAGAGAGAGGGGGTGTATTATTCAGCCAAAACAAAATCACAGAAATGAATTATATCAATACACAATACTTTTAACACACACTCACATTCTGATTCACATATGTTGTATGTGTGTGCATGCATGCAGGATGAGACCAGAACCATGCCTCATTTTACCAGAGTTATCACTCCTGTGTTTCTGCTGCTGATTGCCTCCCTTGGAATCGTCCAGGCACTGGAGATATTGGGTGGTAAGTGGTAAAAAAAAAAAAAAAAAAAATGCTGGGGGAATGCAGTGTGTGTGTGTGTGTGTGTGTGCTTTATTCATTTGTTTTCTCTTCAAATATATGTGGAAGAAATACTGAAATTAAAGTAGTTTATTTGTAACACTTACATACACACACACACACACACACACACACACAAGCACACACGCACACACACACACATGCTCATGCAACAATCATAAATGGTCCATGAGAGGAAAATGTGCATTGTCTCAGTGACACCATTGATAAACACACAGAAATAGAGATTGCTCCTCAGACTCATGTCACACTGATCTCATTTCACTCAAGCAAGGATTCAGCAGTCTACAGGTTAGAAGAGGAAGAAATGGGGCAGAACTGACATTGACACTGTAGCACATGATAACTTTTTGTTATATTTATTAAAACAATTACATGATGTCCTCAAGAGAGATTTGTGAAACTAGCGAAGATTAATCAAAAGGAGTGACACAAATTTTTTTTTTTTTTTTTTTTTTTTTGCTTGCCCCATCATCCGCACCATTTCAGTGGCATTACTCCTTTGCCGCTCATTTAGATTCCCCCATACATGGCCACACCCAAGTTCGTCCGTCACAGTTCCAGTGTCGGCAGTCCGCAGGGAACCATCAATGTTAGGCCGCCAGGAGGCCACACACAAGAGGAGACCTTGCACTGCTGCTGAGTCACTTCGGTGTGGTGTTCAGTGGTGCCTGTTCTGATTTAACGACCTTAGGACACCACCTACTAAGCCCCCTACTAATGACAATAATGGCTTAGTCGCAGAGCCAGACTGAGTGAGCGTCCCTCCCAGAGTGGAGATGGACCGCCACCACGCCCCCCATGAATTTGTCGACACTGAAGACAATGACAGGACTCATCCCAAGCACGGAAGTGGAAGGGTATCGAAACTGAGGTCACCATGTGTGACACAAGTTTGTCGTGAAGCTTGCATCTTACCATGTGTAGCTCTGCTCAGTGTTGTGATGTGAAACTTTGGATAGCAGGGACGGCCATTCATTAGAATGTTCCAGAATTTAGGGCGAGAGAACAACAAGAGAGGTGACTGGCCTCTATTTTTGCCTACTTGTGAGAGGCCAGGAGTCATCACAGCAGAATCAGTTAGGCGTTTGATTTCTGATCCAGCGTTCATGATCTGGGTTGGAGACCCTGTTTCAGCATGTGGTGTGTCCTTGTGGAAAGGGATTTTACTACGATTTGCCTTGCTCCGCTCAGCTGTGAATGTGAATAAGTACCTGACTTCATTTGGGGAGGTTTAAAAACAGTGGAAGGAGACATTTGGACCGTGTCTTCCTTGAATCTTACTGAAGGCCTTAACTCTTTCACCGCCAAGTTTCTGTGTGAAAAACACTCCCCAGTGCCAGATGTTTCAGAAATGATGCTCTCAGTCACAGGCTTCGGTTCATATCAAAGCAACACAGTGGACTTGTTTACTTCAAACTCAGTCAGGGGGCAAAGGCTAGTCATTGTTCTGTTGGCGGGAAACTGGCTGCAGCTGTCAAGCATTGTTACAGCATGACCTCTTGATGTCAACAAAAGACGCCTATGGTGGTGCACTGTCTAGTCAGCAAAAGTCGCCTATGGTGGTACACTGTCTAGTCAACAAAAGATGCCTATGGCGGTGCACTGTCTGGCCAACAAAAGTCGCCTATGGTGGTGCACTGTCTGGTCAGCAAAAGTCACCAATGGTGGTGCACTGTCTGGTCAGCAAAAGTCACCAATGGTGGTGCACTGTCTGGTCAGCAAAAGTCACCAATGGTGGTGCACTGTCTGGTCAGCAAAAGTCACCAATGGTGGTGCACTGTCTGGTCAGCAAAAGTCGCCTATGGTGGTGCACTGTCTGGTCAGTAAAAGTCGCCTATGGCGGTGCACTGTCTGGTCAGCAAAAGTCACCAATGGTGGTGCACTGTCTGGTCAGCAAAAGTCACCAATGGTGGTGCACTGTCTGGTCAGCAAAAGTCGCCTATGGTGGTGCACTGTCTGGTCAGTAAAAGTCGCCTATGGCGGTGCACTGTCTGGTCAGCAAAAGTCACCAATGGTGGTGCACTGTCTGGTCAGCAAAAGTCACCAATGGTGGTGCACTGTCTGGTCAGCAAAAGTCGCCTATGGTGGTGCACTGTCTGGTCAGTAAAAGTCGCCTATGGCGGTGCACTGTCTGGTCAGCAAAAGTCACCAATGGTGGTGCACTGTCTGGTCAGCAAAAGTCACCAATGGTGGTGCACTGTCTGGTCAGCAAAAGTCGCCTATGGTGGTGCACTGTCTGGTCAGTAAAAGTCGCCTATGGCGGTGCACTGTCTGGTCAGCAAAAGTCACCTATGGCGGTGCACTGTCTGGTCAGCAAAAGTCACCTATGGTGGTGCACTGCCTGGTCAGCAAAAGTCGCCTATGGCGGTGCACTGTCTGGTCAGTAAAAGTCGCCTATGGCAGTGCACTGTCTGGTCAGCAAAAGTCGGCTATGGCAGTGCACTGTCTGGTCAGCAAAAGTCGGCTATGGCGGTGCACTGTCTGGTCAACAAAAG
Source organism: Babylonia areolata (assembly GCA_011634625.1). Taxonomy (NCBI): domain Eukaryota; kingdom Metazoa; phylum Mollusca; class Gastropoda; order Neogastropoda; family Buccinidae; genus Babylonia; species Babylonia areolata. The sequence continues at coordinate 927 of JAAQRG010280158.1, read as the reverse complement.
TCGCCTATGGCTGTGCACTGTCTGGTCAGCAAAAGTCGGCTATGGCGGTGCACTGTCTGGTCAGCAAAAGTCGGCTATAGCGGTGCACTGTCTGGTCAACAAAAGTCGCCTATGGCTGTGCACTGTCTGGTCAGCAAAAGTCGCCTATGGTGATGAAAGAGTTAAATGGCTGTGGGACCTTAACCTTATAAACCTTGATGTGTGAGGTAGTGTTTATATGTTATGTGTGTTCCAGAAGTGAGATCCAGACACGAGATGGGTAGAGGCGACAGCTATGTGTATGTGGGAGACCTGCTTCAGTTGACCTGCAGCTTGAATAGCTCCGTCAGCTGGCAGGCCACTGATCTCACCTTCACCTTGGAGAATGATTTCTATGTAAGTGATGATGCTGTTATTTATTTGGAGAATGATTTCTATGTAAGTGATGATGCTGTTATTTATTTGGAGAATGATTTCTATGTAAGTGATGATGCTGTTACGCTTTTGGAGAATGATTTCTATGTAAGTGATGATGCTGTTATGCTTTTGGAGAATGATTTCTATGTAAGTGATGATGCTGTTATGCTTTTGGAGAATGATTTCTATGTAAGTAATGATGCTGTTATGCTTTTGGAGAATGATTTCTATGTAAGTGATGATGCTGTTATGCTTTTGGAGAATGATTTCTATGTAAGTGATGATGCTGTTATGCTTTTGGAGAATGATTTCTATGTAAGTGATGATGCTGTTATGCTTTTGGAGAATGATTTCTATGTAAGTGATGATGCTGTTATGCTTTTGGAGAATGATTTCTATGTAAGTGATGATGCTGTTATGCTTTTGGAGAATGATTTCTATGTAAGTGATGATGCTGTTATGCTTTTGGAGAATGATTTCTATGTAAGTGATGATGCTGTTATGCTTTTGGAGAATGATTTCTATGTAAGT
>JAAQRG010280143.1:0-13374 GCA_011634625.1 Babylonia areolata | reverse complement strand
CACACACACACACACACACACACACACACGCACGTGCACAGAACTCTCCTGACACTTGTGTCATCCCATTACAGTATGAACTGAAATAACTATTAGTGACTGAGTGAGTTTTGATAGTTTCAGAATTTGTTGGTAATATTTTTGATTGTGTACTATTTACGATTGTGTGCTTTGACCTGTGCGTGCACGTGTGTATTGTGGGTGTGTGTGCGGAGGGGGGGGGGGTTAAATAATTTTTAATGATGTTTATATCGTGTGTTAATTTTTTTTAACTTTTTGATACTTACATGTGTGTTCTGTTTGTAAACGCCTAGGGCTTATTTTCAAGATTAGGCGTAAATGCTCATAATAATAAATAATACAATCTGATCACAAAGCACATGCACACAGTCTTTTCACCGTGTACAAGAATGAAACGGCAGAAGCTTTCATGGGTTAGAACAACTTGTGAGCATTTTGTGGACAACGGTTTGCAGTCTGGTTTGTAGTTCTAACCTTAAAACACACTTCAAGTCTGTATACAGTTGAATATGGGTTTGAATCTTTCAGTGTGCATGTATGACTCGACAGTCCCAGAAAGTGATGACAGCTCTATCGGTCTATTTTTTTCCCCTCTCCCTCCCTTTCCTTTGTGTGAGTGTGTGTGTGTGTGTGTGCGTGCGTGTGCGTGTGTGTGTGTGTACTCACTCTTTTTCTTCTCCCTCTCTGTAGATAAAACTGTAAGTATTTAAGTGTAAGATATGCTGACCTAAGAGCGATTTTCTCCTCTTTTTGATACAGTGGACAAGCACAGGAGGCCTACGGCAAAATCGATTTTGATACTCTGGAGGGTTGCATTATCAAATATGTGGCAAGTATATCTTTCTTCCCTGTCCTTCACTCTGTGTCCCTCTGTTCCTCCTTTTTTGTCTCATCATTCTTTCTTTCATTCATCCTTTCATGGTACATTTGTTGCACTCTCTATGGTGCAAGGATCAAGGATCGATTGGAAGAATAGGCTTTGCCTAAAACATCAATCCTCGAGTTATGAAGTTTTTGATCGAGTTATCCGTGAGTATATGTGAAGAGGGATAGCTTGTCGTTCCTTCATTGTTAAATGCAGACGTACACAAGTTGTGAAGTTGTGTGCATGTGTAGGAGAGCAGTGAGCGTGTATTCATGAGAGAGAGAGAGAGAGAGAGTGAGAGAGACGCTTTATTTTGACGCTTTGACACTTTAGTGTCATTGGCCATGATGTCCTTCTAACATGGGTGAATGCTTCAACATACGTTCACTTTATAACAAACCATTATGATAAACGAATAAAGTGGCGAAAGCAATTAATGAAACAAAACATAGTTCCTTCTTTGAAGAAACATGATAGTAACGAACAGGCCACCAAACACACTATAACTCCGTCCATTTATCTATCAATATTCCACGCAACATATTCCAACACTGGCTACAGAAGAAAATTGTCAAACCTATCAGACCACGCAGTTATGCTTGTGCTTTTTGCCTAATCCTCATAGCTTCTGATGTAAATTTGGCTATCGAGATTATCACCTCGTGATCTTCTGATGATAACACTCTAAAGAGATCATTTCTTTTTTTCTTCTTCTTTTTTTTCCCAAACCACACATTTACTTCTCAAATCATCATATGATTTACAGTCAAACGTAAAATGAATTTCATCATCAACTGTGGAGTTACACAAAGGACATGGATAATTTTTGGACGTACCTGGCGAAAACCATTTTTGTTGCCATTAAAGCAAAGTGTTCTAAATTGGACAAGCATTGTACAATGCCATTTATTCGTAGTAACAGTTAGGAATTTTTCAGCTTGAAGTAAACAGTAACCCTAAGTACTTGTAAGAATTTCCAACTTTAAGTTCTACATTATCATAATACCATTTATCATAGGTAGACAAGTGACCTCCCTTACGAACAATCATAACATTTGTTTTATCAAGGTTCACGGTTAAGCAGAAACAATCTGCTGCTTGTTTTTCTTTTGTCTTTTTTTCTTTTCTTTTTTACGCATTCAACTGGTTTTGAAGTCCCCAGATTGGTCATATCATCAGCAAATAACAACAAAAATATTTCGACAGCATTTGGAATCATTTGAATACCATGTCTATCCTTGTTAACTGAACTGCTAATTCATTAATAAAAAATGAAAACATATTTGGTCTCAACACACATCCTTGCTTTACTCCACGAGGACACGAAAGAAAAGTCACTATATGCACACTTATGCACACATGCAAGCACTGAATCATATGTACCCTTCAACTTTATATAACTTACCTTTCAGACCATTTTTTCGTAAAACATTCCATATCTATTACGTTTAACAGAATCAAAGGCTTTTTTAAGTCAACAAAGTCTATGTACAGTACAGTTTCATATTGCTAGACAGATACTTCTGTACCAGTGCAAACAATGTACAAATATAATCAATGGTATTGTAATTAGCTCTAAATCCTGCTTGTTCCTCGACAGTTTTTTTCTTCTCTGTCTGCCCATTAATTTTTTTAATTATTTTTTTTAGTTTATTTCATATTTAGAAGATGCGCGTACACTTTACTTATTATGCTTGTTAGAGCTATTCCACAATAGTTGTCGGAGTTATTAGCGTCTCCATTTTTATGTAATTGTATGATGATAGATTTTGCCCACTGCTAAGGAAAAGTCCCACTTTGAAAAAAATTGAAGAAAACAGTAAGAAAATCTATGACATTTGAATTGGCGTGTTTTAACATTCTCCCGATAATCTTATCTGGACCAGCACTTTTCCCACACTTTAGTTTTTTGATACGTGTAATGATTTCCTCCATAGAAATCGGATTGTTGAATATAAGTTCAATATTTTCATTATCATTATCACCATCAATATCGTCATTAATATCGTTGTCAGTATCACACGGGCGTATAGCACCATCACTCGGGTGTATTGCGTCGTTACTATCACTCAGGTGAAAAGGTGCCGCTATTACCCTGTGAGTGTTTTACACAAAACGGAATTGAAAAGTCATGTCCACAAACTATCAGATCAGTGAATATTACTATCACACGACGGAAAAGTCGTGGATTTATCTTGTGCCAACTGTCTCACGAGTGAATATCCCTATCTCCATCAACTGTAAATTCCAACTTATTCCTAGATCATTTCAACTCAGGGGAATGCAGTCTATTCTCTCTTATTTCCTTTGGTTCCCTATGTTTGTTGCCTAACGTTACCTGACACAATAAGATTTCATACAGGGAGGAAAGGCTACCCTCTAAGAGATGTGGAGAGGTAGAGAGAGTAGACTCGAACCAACAAATGGATGACACACCACCATGAAATAGATTGTGACGAGAGGGAATAATTTCACAACATATAACAACTAACAATTTCTGAAGACTTGATTCATTTCTAGATCCTTTGTTTATTCAGTCACATATTTTCAACATTCTTGGGCTAAACATCATATCACTTAACTATCCATAATAGCATTCTTCAGTCATCAACATAGACATCCTACGAACTGTCCTAACCTAACTACTGCCTATGTTGACTTAGACTGAATCTAACACGTCACATACCTCTTGTAATCATCATCTAGCTGGTCTTCTAAGGGTTTGTTATGCCTTTCTCTTCGGGTCTGCTCCTGGGGTCTGCTCTGGGGTCTCTGTGTTCAGCCTTATATATAGCCCGGAAATGGCCAATCTCCTCACTGGTATTCCACGTTAATGAAAAATAATCACTCGCGTACATCTCTGGAATTTATTCATTTGCCTGCCGTCCGGCCGCATTATCTCAGCTGGGAGTTATACATCGCTGGCTTGCTTTCTTTGTGCTCTCGGACACATGTCCAGCATAACGGACCTCACTATTGCCTGATGCCCCTACGTGCTGGACCGACTAGCCTCGGAGTGTGCGAGTCCATTTGTACTCAGCTGACCCTGTGGTGATCTAATCTGTTAATTGCTGTACTGACTGGGTCTGTCCGGACATCACTCATGAAGAAGGCTGGCTTCAGTTATTGTTTCCACGCTCATTGCCATCTGCCCTTCCTTGTTCCGAGAGCTTCTAAGACTGCTATATGCAGTGTGATATGTGCTGGGGCCCTACAAGAAAATGTCCCATACCTTGGTATGTGACGTTTATATTAGATACATAGATGGCATACGATAGAGATTTTGGGGTAAAGGATTGGCATTCGATTAAGATAACTTCAGGAGAGGCAACATTGCACATGGGTAGACTTGATTCATATATTGTCATTTTAAGTATATCACTGTGTAGAATGCCATAGGGCACACTGGTATCAGTCAGGAACACGTCGTTGAAGAAGATCCGACAGTGGAGCACATGGGAACGTAAAGTATATGAACAGTCACTGGAGCATAGAGTCACATGGGACTCTGATAGTTCGCAATCACCGTGTCAAAGCTTCATAGACAGGTTATCGACAGCATCGTGTTGTCAGTGATGATCGTCAGGGATGTGGTTGGTGGTTCGTGAAACAACCACCCGCACATGCGTATCTACAGCATCTGGAGAGCGTGGCAGGAATGACGCCAGAGAAGTGAGTCTGGAATCGATGTGTCAGCCTGCAGCAACTGAAGAACGGGGCCAGGTTTGAGAGGTTTGTTGTGAGTGTCTGTGACAATCACGATGGTAGCATCACTGTTCTCACGTGATTGTCGCTAACTGTGTCCACCGACTGCATGCACACATGGTGTACGGTCACCGTGATGGTGACGTTACAAAGTCCACTGCTGAAGAACAGGAGCGTGCCCGAAGCGAAGAACACGGAAGATAGGTGTCGCCGCAGGAACGGAACATGAACAATGCATTATCTCCCGATTCAGGTGCATTTGCACCAGAGGTAGAAGGGTAATGGGAAATGGGGATAAAATAGGGACTAACATCGTATGCCATCCGTGTAGAATTTCTAAGTCATAATTTTGTCTTAGCACAACATGAATAAAAGTAGAACAACAAATACTGCAATGTCCAATAGGGTGGGTGAACACAACATGCGGAATATATAGTATAAGCTGATTGTTGTCATGGTACAAATTTACGATAAACTGACACAAGTACATTGATTATAGTTCTTAAGCAAATTCAAGTATATCCTGCAACTCACAATGCATTACACACATGCAAAATGTTTATGTAAATTTGGAATAACCATGAGGTGTTTGATATGAAACCACACAATACTGAAGACACCTAATGAACAGTATTAATTAAGAAATCTTAAATTGTAAAAGTACACCAAAAACACAACACCAAAAATAACGGTTGACAACTTCAGTGTCAATATGTCCTGTCCAAAAACAAGTTTGCTGCCAGGTTGCGAACATGAATTTGGATTCGGGGTGTAAATATTTCCGTTTGAAAAAAAAATAATGAGGAGTATGAATGAAGAAGAAACAAAATACTTTGTGAAATATCAAAATATCCACTGCACTTTCACAAGTATATATAGTACACACCATACAAGATTACACATTGTCCAAAACACAAGCGCTGTTGCAGTGCATTGGGAAAAAGTCCATTCCATGAATGTGGTGATGATCTTGAAGACGTTGTTTACTAGTTATCTTTAGACATAGTGCACGTGGCACACAGAGTCCTGAGGAGGTCACACTTCGCACACAAGAACTTAAATGTCAGTTCACTTGTAGATCGAGACACACAGCCAACTCATGAGTTCCTTGCAATATGATGCGTTTGTTGTCCGTTTGAGAGATACACTGTCCGTGGCATACTTTACTGCATAATGCGAATACGACATCCAAAACCATAATAACACATAAATATAGAAGACATGTAGAATCAAGCATTCATCGCTACAGTATGATGACATAGACACACCAATGTTCCTCCTAAAATGCAGATTAAAAATGACATGCAAATAATACACACAAGATACATAATTATTGTTCTATAACGACATGTAAACACAGAAAGTACAAGAATGCAAGACAAGGGTCGTGTTTGCGTTATCATGTGTTATCTGACAGATAGTAAAATGATGGATTCCTTTTTTGTTTTTGTTTTTTTGGTTTTTGTTCAGGTGGTGCAAAGAAAGGCCACTGAAATACTCAGTGTATGGGGAAAGATATGAAATGAGGGGAAGGAATCAAAGTATTACAGTGACGTTTCTTAATGCAGTGAGGAGTATCTCGTCTTGCAGACTCAGACTTTCGGTACCAGAAAATAATGACCAATAGCTATGAATCAAAACATGGTACGTCCTTCGCTCACCTACACTTCTTTTTTTTCTTTTTTTTTTTCGCTTGAGCTTAGGAATTGGGTTTGGGTATCGGGTAAATTGACAATTCAGCACCAGTGATGTCGAGCACACAGACTCATACATATGCAGTAACATACAAACCTACGAACTGGAAAAGGGGAAAAATGTATATATACGTGGCTCACATAACATGGTAAACCTAATCATAGAGAGACCTTGATATAACAGCATTTTGAATCTAGTCTGGGGAAGTGGTGTGTGGAGTGGTACAGGTTAGGACGACATAGGGATAGAGGGCTTCAAAGAAGAATCGAAGGAGGAAAAAAAATCTATATGGAAGGGTGTAAGGACTTTGATGACACCGGAAAAGAGTATGTTAATGTTGGGAATTGCTCTGCCAGTCATGAAGGCGAGGATACAAGGGTTCGTTCTCATTTGGGGGCAGGGAGTCTGCTTGGTTGGGTGCTGCTGAGACTGGGGGTTCCATCCACTATCGGTTTCCGGAGATAGGTAGCAGTATCTCCATGTTTAATTTTTAGAAGGACTGTATAGTCCTCCGTAATTTGCTTTATCTTAAAATGTTCAAAGACGGACAGCTTGACCACTCGACGAAGACTAATTTCCTGGCTAGTTCGTCGATCCTTAAGCATAAGGTGAGGCCAGGTAAGATGAAGTTCTCCCAAAAAATAATTAACAGGGACAATAGACAGGGATTCCAGCCAGGTGGGACAGGGAATACAATAATCACCAGGACATTTCGCAACAGAACACATAAACACATTCACACGCTGAGTAGTACCACAGATCTCTAACATCACTTCGGAGGAATAGGTAATGGAGCGAAAAGTCATTTTAATGTGTAGAATGATAACAGGGATCAGCAAAGTACAAATGAAAACTTGGGTGGAAACAGTGGAATGATCGACTATAGTAAATGAGGTGGGGACAGGGGATTCTGCGTCTAAACCAGGAAGATTACTCGATTCCGATGGAAGATTGGGGTCGGGCCAGGTCAAGAAGGGATTGGAAGCTCTAACTGTGGGGGTGTGGGTAAGAGCAACTAACAGTAACAAGGACCGAAGTTTCCGACACACAACAAACATGCTGATGAACAGCAGAATAACTAAACCAAAAGAGATGTGAGACAGAATATGAGACAATTGCCCTGGACTACGGGATGTGAATGAGTCACCTGAGAGCATATAAGCATCAAACAGATTCCGATAAACAGTTTTTCCTCGTTTCATATGATCAATGATAGCATTGATACTCAGTCGTTGATCATTTCGGATGTGCTGTTTATAAGCTTCTGATGATGCTATTCTTAAATGAGGAATGGAGTAGGAAACGTCTGAAAGGTATAATTGATCAGAGTTAGCATCTGAAATACTGGAATGGTTAAAAAATTGCTGGAGTAAGGCAAGGTTAATACCAGGGCTGGTGGCAAGTGTTACGGCGGATGTGTCTTGACATGCTGCTAAGCGAGGGGAAAATGAAAAACTACCTGCTAAAACTGAACAAAAACATGGAAGTTTCATTACGCAAAACGAGCAACCTGGTTTCCTGGTCACTTCATTATGACAAGTCAAAATTATGTCTGAAATATTAGTGAGTAACAGGGTGCCTTCATCTAGCTCAATGATAGAGGGAACAATAGCAGCTTTTACAAAATCGAATTTACAATGTCTTCTAACGTCAGTTTTCCGTATCATAGATGAAGCGCAAGATTGATCAGAAATAGCACGGTGAGGAAACTTGTCAGGACAGAATTTGTTATGAGTCCCGTGACGTAGCAACATCTGAGAAGGGGTTAACTCTCTGATATAACGCTGGTCTGTAGAGACAGCAACAAAATCAGGTAAATTAGTTACTTATGTAGCATGTGAGCTGGAAGCATTAAAGGGAACAGGAAACTTGGTAAAGGTCAAAGCTTGTAGTGGTGGAGGCAATAGGAACGTCTATCACTAACAATATCTGTTCAACCTGACCTGCATACAAGACACGGGATGAATGGTAATAATATCTAGGGTCCATATGAACTACTTTGAAGGCTGGGTGAGTGCGTGAAAGTGTACGTTGTATGTCATGCAGAGTGCGAATGAGCGTGTTATGATCAATGAGCATTGGGGACAGTTGGCGGTGGGTGAGAGAGGTAACGCCTAGCAGGAGTGATTCCAGTCGGCGTTCCAGACGAGTAATCTGTTGTAACTTGGAGAACACTATGGGGACAAGAGACAGAACTGCGTGTTGTGTGCGTTGGTTCGCGATGTCCTCTTGTTCTAGTATGTCAGTAATGTTGTCCATTCGTGAATGCATGGACATGATTGATCCTATCAAATTATCCATCCTGTGGTTTGAAGTCTTCATGTAAGACGATACTTTATTAAGAAAAGCGACAGATCCAGCTGATAATGAAATCTGCATTTTATACGGTCTTCACACATGTTTCTGAAGTTTTCTAACATCCGAAGAAGTGGCGACACCGAACAGTGAACTGGCTAAATCGCCCACAAATGGTAGGATAGCCCGTTTCGACCTGGAATTTGAAACTGGTGGTGGTTTCGAGCGACCAACCATCTGCTCAACAAGTTCAAAAGTTGCTTGCACATCCTTAGTGATATTTGTTCCTAATTCATTGAAGTGCCGAAGCATTACCGATTTGAAACTGCAAAAGAAAGGCGTGGGGTTAGAGCAAGGTGGGATTGGTAGTGTCGGGAAAGCTATGGGGGTCAGACGAATTTCGAATGTGTGACTCCACGTGTCAACATCATTATATAACTTTCCATGATGTCGGAAAGCGGCGCCGAACTGGAATCGATTTAGCGACTCCAACCAGCGGAAAGCGTGTCCTTCACTGATAAGGACGAGGAGTCCCAGCAACAGGAGGGGTCCTGCACACAATAAACATGTTAATATCCACATACAACACATGAGCGAAACAAGTACTGTAAGAAGAGTACATAATCATGGACTGTCAACCATACATATTGATTCATAAGTAAATACGTTGTCATCACAGAACATTTGTTTTTGTTCACTGACAACTTAGGCATTCCAAATCGTACTGTACTGTGAGGGTTGCCTCGCGCACTGCCCTCTTCATCGTTATCGACTGTGTAGTCCAACATGGTTTCAATATATGCTGCCTGTCGCTTCACCTACTGTAAACCAGTATACACACAGAACATGAAAGTATCATCATGAGAGTGTTATCACCACTGCTGGTGATCTGTATGTAAGATTTCCGTATAATTGAATCAGTACAATGAAAGCGACACCCTCATGTTGAGTCATATGAACCCTGTGGCTGATTTCTGCGGAGACACACCGCAGCTTTGTGTCCAATGCGACCACAGTGGTTGCACTGCATGGTGAAGAACCTACAGCTGGAGCGCTGGTGGTTTCCACCACATGATCGGCACAGGGCAGCCTGACGCCTAGTTTGAAGTGGTGACTCGTTTTAATTGTTTGTTTTCTTTTTAACCTTGTAGTAGTTATTAACGCGGCGATAGCCTTGAGATGGCTTTAGTGGTCGCGAGGCTCTAAGCACCATAATTTCATTTCATTTCAGCCTGACACCTGAATGGAAAAGTGCCACGGGGGCCTGGATTTCTTGGTGTATTTGAAGCTGTTGGGAATGAGGGCCTTGGGTCGGTCGGTCCTGGCCAATGTGGAGAAAAATGTCTTTGCTCAACTCGATAGTTAGGTTGTGGCTGTGACTGACTGTTTCTATTGATATTGTGTGAGTCTGTTTTCAGTGCTCCTATTTGCTCCGTCAACGAAGCGAGAGCAACCTCCACCCGATCCGAACTTTGGTCTGAACTAAAGACTGAGGCTGTTATGGCCAGGTCCAGGGCTTGCTCTAATGTCTGGGGTGCCCAAAGCATGATGAATTTGGAGATATTTGGCAACAGTGCACTCACTATTGTCTCCATTGTTTCCTTTGGATTCTTTCCTAACTGTTGGCCTTGTCTAGTCATAGCAGCAAAGAAGTCCTCTACTGACTCATGAGGCATTTGTCGGCGTTCATGGAACTGTTTTAGCCGCATCCACTTTGTAGATTCATGAGGTTGAAACCTCCTAATGAGTGCGTCACGAAGTGCACTGTATGAACCGTGCACAACAGCCCCATTTTCTAAACTGTCAAACCACATTTGAGCTTGTCCTTTGAGTAATAGGCGGAGAGTTTCAGTTTTCAGTTTCAGTTGCTCAAGGAGGCGTCACTGCGCTCGGACAAACCATATACGCTACACCACATCTGCCAAGCAGATGCCTGACCAGCAGCGTAACCCAACGCGCTAGGAGGAGAGATTAAGAGAAAGAGAGACCGATAGTGGAAGGGGGAGGGAGGTAGGGAGAGATGAGAAACAGAGACGCATGGGAGAGGGAGGCTAAAAAAAAGAGAGGGAGGAAGGGGAGAAGATGAGAGAGAGAGAGAGAGGGGGGGGTGGAGTCGAGGGATGGGATAAAGAGAGGGAGGGAGATAGAGGGAGGGCACAGAAGGGAAAGAGGGGGGAGAGGAGAGAGGAAGGGGAGAGAGAGAGGGGGGTGGGAGTCGAGGGATGGGATAAAGAGAGGGAGGGAGAGAGAGGGAGGGCACAGAAGGGAAAGGGGGGGGGAGGAGAGAGGAAGGAGAGAGAGAGGAGGGGGGAGTGGGGGGGGGGGAGAGGTAGAAACAAAGAGAAACAGAAAGATTGTAATGAACTGTACTGGAAAAAAACACAACTATTTTGTGTGTGTGTGTGTGTGTGTGTGTGTGTGTGTGTGTGTGTGTGTGTGTGAGAGAGAGAAAGAGAGAGAGAGAGAGAGAGAGAGAGAGAGAGAGAGAGAGACGCGCTTCCAAGCACACGAACACGCTTACGATTTCAGTACACCACTTGTCATTCGACTGTCTTGTTCTCTCATCCCACAGTATATAAAAACAGGGAGGGGTGGGGTGGGGGCTGGGGGGAAAGGGGGGGCGGGTAGATTTGAGCGCAAGATATGGTGATGTTCAGTGTGTTTTGGAATGATTCTGGAGCAGTTTGTAGCGCCAGTCGCTGTGGTCACACGCCAGGGTAGCTGGTCGTCATCTTTTTTTCTTTTTTTTTTCTTTTTTTTTTGTTGTTAACTGTATGACCGGTGACACCTGTACCCAATGCCCCACCACTTACTTCACTGTTCGCTGTTGTTTTTTTTTGTTTTCTTTTTTCTTCTTTTTTTTTCTCTCTCTCTCAGTACATCCCCTCTCTCTCTCTGTCCTCCCGTCACATTCCTCATACATTCTCCACATCCACTGCATGATATGAAGTCTGAGTTTTGTGTGTGTGTGTTTGTGTTTGTGTGTGTGTGTTTGTGTGTGTGTGTGTATGTGTGTGTGTGTGTCTGTGTATGTGTGTGTGTGGTGTGTGTGTGTGTGTGTGGTGTGTGTGTTGAACGAATAAACGCGTATTGTCCGACTTTGTAGTGAATTGACAATAAACTAATAGTGAGAAGAAGGTGCTGATACAAGGAACACACACACACACACACACACACACACACACACACACACAGACCCACCCAGTCATCCTCCTCCACGCTCACCCCCTCCGCTCCCGTCCACCCCCCCCCCCCCACAAAACCACCCATCCCCACCTAACTAACAACCTTCATCCACCCACAACAACCAAGCCACCCAGACTCTCAAAACTCTATCTCAAACTCACCTTCCGACCACCACCACCGCGAACCTCTTCATCAATATACTGCAACGCCGAGGACTGGGAGCCGGTGGGGGTCTGGGGGTGGGGGGCCCCGTTAGGAGGGAGGTGGCTGCCCTTGTGGTTGCTGTTGTGGTTGCTGTTGTTGCTGTGGTTGAGGGCGGAGGAGGACGGGGGCGGCGGGGGGTTGTTGTGGTGATGGTGGAGGGCCCCCTCGGTGACGGCGGTGACGAGCAGCAGCGGTCTGGTGTCCGGGTCGTGGTTGGGGGAGCTGGCGTTGGAGTTGTCGCGCGAGTTGCACGAGCCGTTGCTCAGGTTGTAGCTGCCCCCTCCTCCTCCTCCTCCCCCACCACCTCCTCCTCCTCCTGGTCCCCATCCTCCCCCTCCTCCTCCTCCTCCGGTGCCGCCTCGTCCTCCTCCTCCTCCCCCTGTCTGGTTACTCTGCGGACAAAAATATTATTTAAAAAAAATCATTATAAAAAAAAAAAGATAACGTGAGAGTCACAATTATCAGCTTAGCTCGCTGTGCCTTTATTACCTTTTGTATAGCTGTGTTGATGTTTCTTTAAATAAAGTTTGTTCAAAACAAAGTTTAAAAAAAAAAAAAAAACCCAAACAAATGTAGGTTGTAAAACCAATCACTCTGGTAAGAAGTGTACTGTGCTTCAAACCCTCAGTTCTTCTTCAGGGACTATTGTTATTTCATCGCCGTACCTTTATCATTGATACTTGTACATCATGTCTTCTCCACCACACGTTTATTATTCATTTTCTTCACTTTATTTATATCTCAGCTTAGTTTTGTTCAAAACGCATGTATGTTCACGTCTTAACTTCTAGTTGTGATGACTTCCGTCACATATTCAGCATGTACATGTATCAGGACAGGACTTTATGTAAGATTTTATTGTTGTCCTGTTCATCGATATCTGTGTTGTATTGTGGCATGTTCCAAATAAAAATACTGTTTAAACCACACTTGTACATCGCTGTTTCTCATTCAGAGACCAACCTCTGAATCGCTTCACAAACACGTGAGTCATTTTGCACAAAACGAACTCTGCCTGGACGGCCAAGAGCTGTCTGGAAGCGCTCTTCATTCGTTTCCCTTGTCATCCAGTCAGACTGCAGTTACGCGCGCGTACACACACACACACACACACGCACGCACGCACGCACACACACACACGCACACACACACACACACACACAGACACGTGGATTTTATAAAGAAAGTTTGGACAAGGGACAACTAATCTCTTGTCGCCGTGGGAAATTTTACGTGCGCTAAGTGCATGCTACACAAGGGACATCGGTCTGTCGTCCGATCCAAATGACTAGCGTCCAGAGATCATCACTCAATGTCTAATTGAAATGGGGGAAAAAAAAATCTGGCAAGAGTTGGATTCAATCTTGCCCGCTCATATTCTCTCGCTTTCTAGGCAGACGCGT
>JAAQRG010280139.1:0-13383 GCA_011634625.1 Babylonia areolata | reverse complement strand
AGCTTTTAGAGGCGTTTGATTGGCTAAGAGCGGACCGGGCAAGACGGCTCATCTTTTCACTGTTAGCCGCGTGAAATTTGGCCAAGCATAGCAAACCGACTGGCCTAGTTTGCATCAGTTTGACATGGTAAGTATATGCATCACCAAACATGGAGTATAATACAAACTCCTCCTGTTGGAGAAATCCTCTCTGGTCGGTACTGAAATATGTGCAAGCACTCAAGGCCTGACTTGGGTGTTGGTAATGATTAAGGGTATCCTTTGGCAAAAATCTGTTGGGAGAAATCCTCTCTGATAGGTTATGCAAACATACGTGCATGCATTCAAGGCCTGACTAACACCTCGGGTACTATTGCTTGTCTGGCATCTGCCTGAGATGTGGTGCCTTGTACATGGAATTGTCCGAACGCATCGATACTTCCTCGAGAAACTGAAACTGAAACGTCTATAGTATTATCATCATCATGATTATAATCATTAATCAGCATGGTTGTGTTGCTGTGCCAGCAGGGCATGACAACAGCAGCAGGGGAGACAATTATTAATCAGCATGGTTGTGTTGCTTTGCCGGCAAGGCAAGGGGAGATGATTATTAATCATCATGGTTGTGTTGCTGTGCCGGCAGGACATGGAGACGACAGCAGGGGAGATAATGATTAATCAGCATGGTTGTGTCGATGTGCCAGCAAGGCAAGGGGAGATGATTATTCATCAGCATGGTTGTGTTACTGTGCCGGCAGGGCAAGGGGAGATAATTATTCATCAGCATGATTGTGTTGCTTTGCCGGCAAGGCAAGGGGAGATGATTATTCATCAGCATGGTTGTGTTGCTTTGCCGGCAAGGCAAGGGGAGATGATTATTAATCAGCATGGTTGTGTTGCTGTGCCGGCAAGGCAAGGGGAGATGATTATTAATCAGCATGGTTGTGTTGCTTTGCCGGCAAGGCAAGGGGAGATGATTATTAATCAGCATGGTTGTGTTACTGTGCCGGCAAGGCAAGGGGAGATGACATGGAGACGACAGCACGGGAGATAATGATTAATCAGCATGGTTGTGTTGATGTGCCGGCAAGGCAAGGGGAGATCATTATTAATCAGCATGGTTATGTTGATATGCCGGCAGGACATGGAGACAACAGCAAGGGAGTTAATTGGCAAGGGGAGATCATTATTAATCAGCATGATTGTGTTGCTGTGCCGGCAAGGCAAGGGGAGATAATGATTAATCAGCATGATTGTGTTGCTGTGCCAGCAGGGTATGGAGACGACAGCGGGGGAGATATGGAGGAAGGCGCTGGCCGTGCTGCAGATCTACGTCTTCAGCCAGCTGGGCTGTGGAGGGCAGGACGTCAACAAGAACATGCTGAAGAAGACCAGCAAGGGAAACCATTGGGGGTGAGCGTGTCCGACTGTGCGTTGTGTGAAGGGTTGCTTTTTTTAACCCCTCCTTCCTTTAGGGGGGTGAGTCACAGTTTCTGGTGGGTTAAGTTTGGAGGTTTTTCCGATGCACACACTAAAGATCCTGTAATCCATGTCAGCATTCGCTGGGTTTTTCCGATCTCCCTGGTCAACATGCAGAACATCAAATGCACACACTAAAGATCCTGTAATCCATGTCGGCATTCGCTGGGTTTTTCCAGTCTCCCTGGTCAACATGCAGAACATCAAATGCACACACTAAAGATCCTGTAATCCATGTCAGCATTCGCTAGGTTTTTCCAGTCTCCCTGGTCAACATGCAGAACATCAAATGCACACACTAAAGATCCTGTAATCCATGTCAGCATTCACTGGGTTTTTCATATCTCCCTGGTCAACATGCAGAACATCAGTTGCACACATTAAAGATCCCGTAGTCCATGTCAGCGTTCGCTGGTTCATGGAAACAAGAATATTCCCAGCATGCACACTCCTAAAAACATGGTGTGTGGCTGCCTACATGATGAGGTGAAAGCAGTCACACACTTGTACATGTGCAGATCACGGAGGTTGAGGTTTAGAAAGTGTTTTGGGGGAGGGGGGGTGGGGATTGGGGGAGTGTACAGTAGAAAAGCCCTTGCAGTTACTCACATTCTTGTTAAGCTATACTGTCTGTCAGTCTTGCAGGTTATGATATTGCATATCTATATCATGTTTATGTAATGGCAAAACCTGCATTTAATTGCAGCTGAACTGATGGAGTATGAAGTGTTAAATGCAGTGCAGCTGCACTGATGGAGTTACAAAGTATTAACTGCACTGTAGCTGTGCTGATGGGGTACAGTCAACTCCAGTGCAGCTGAACTGATGGGGTACAAAGTGTTAACTATAGAGCAGCTGCACTGATGGAGTTACAAAGTGCTAACAGCAGTGTAGATGCACTGACGGGGTACAAAATACTAAGTTGAATGAGAGGACAAACTTGTGGAAAGTGAATGATGATGACTGCACCCTGGCAAACACCATGTGTGGGTGGTGGTGGGAGGGGGTGGCGAGTGTTAGCAGGTAGGGGGATGTATTATAATTCACGATGATGTTTGTGTGGCCGGGGATGGGAAGCAGTGAGGTGAGGGAGAGGCTGGATGAGGCGGTGACCCGCACAGTGGACCTGGCCCAGCAGCAGCAGCAGAGGGACAGACAGTGGGTGAAGGACAGCTGCACCGAAGGGGAGCTCATCAACAGTGACGCTGACGAGGTGAGCCACCACTGCTGCTGATGATGGTCTTCTGCATCCTGTAAAGGGGGGGGATGGGGTGGCAGGTGGGGGCAGGTGTGGAGGCGTGCATGGTGACAGGTGTGATCGTTTGTGGGAAGGGTAGGGGTAGGGGGTGGAGGGGAAAGGTGTGATTTATTTGTGTAGGGGTCAGGTGTGATTGTGTGTGCGAGGTGTAGGGGGCACAGGTGTGGGGCGTGCATGCTGACAGGTGTGATTGTTCAGCTTTTCTTTGCCTGTTATACATGTATACTACTTCTTTTAAGAATTTTGTCTGCTGACTTACACCTTTGTACATGATGTGTGTCACTGAACTGGCATGGAGGATTGGGCATTCAGACCAAACCAACCAAACAAAAGTAGCCAGTAATTTTTGGATTGTTGCCATTGTAGCTTTTTCTCCTTCCTTTCCTGTTAATGGCTGTCTGAATCAACCCCATGAAACAGCAGAGCAACCTTGATGATTGTGGCTGTGAAATTGATGGTGATGAAGGAAGAAGTCTCCAGGCACCTGTTATGGCCACCTTGCAGTAAATTTTACTTGACATTGTGCTTTTGTGTGTCTTGTAGTCTGTGTGTCATGTCAGGGGCATAGCCCTTGATACTGGTACCATGTAACCCAGTATTACCTGCCGCATGTGAAGTCTCCCAATGATGGACCGGCGGAGGAGGAAACCTTTCCCAACGGCTGTGAAGGCGGAAGAGGATGACCAAAGGGCAGGGGGAGCTCTTATCCTTGGCTGGAAGTCCTCCTAGGAGACGGAACTCTGAAGAAAAAACCTGCACCTGCCAAGGCCGTCCTACATGTGGCAGTATCTGCACCTGTTGGACTCTGAGCGTCGGTAGGCAAGAGAGTGGGGAAGGGACTGCACAACTCCTCTTCACTAAAAAAAAGTCACCTGTGCTGGTCAGGCAACCAGGCTAATGTCGGAACTCACTTCTTTGGAAACTGATGCCCTTGACCACTCTCGCTGGAGGATGCTGTGCTCTAGTGGCATAAAGACGTTTGAAAACAAGAGAACGCTGGCCATTAAGGAGAAGCGTGAGTGAAGGAAGCACGGCTCAACTACAGGAGACGTTTTCCCCTTGCAACACCTGTGGGAAGTGCTGCGCATCCAGAATCGGCCTCTTCTCCCATGTGAGGACACCCACCAACAGATAAGCCTGCCTGCCTACTCATCTGTCGGTCTGATGGGAGACTCCATCAGTCTACGTTTCAACATGGCAGAATCATTTAGTCGTTAGATTTCTGATCCTGTGTTCTCCGATGATCAGGGTTCAAGGACCCCTGTTTTAACATGGTTCTGTGTCTGTTGGAAAGGCGCTTCACTGATTTTCCTCAGTCCACCCAGGTGTGAATGGGTACCTGACTTAACCCTTTGAGCCCTGACCACCGCTTTACCGGTGGCAGAGAAAAATGACATAATGCCTAGCCACCGGTTGAGCGGTGCGTAAACACTTGTCGTGTTTTTATGGTAACTGGTGGCTAGGCGTTATGTCATTTTTCTCTACCACCGGTAAAGCGGTGGTCAGGGCACTCTTTTTATATCTGCCGTGACACATTAAATACCAATTATTTGCAAATTTTGGCTCAGGAGCTCAGGCAGAAGGGTTAAAATTGCTCAGGAACTCAGGGCTCAAAGGGTTAAGTTTGGGAAGGTTTGAATGGCTGTAGAAGAGGATTGGGACCCACTTTTCTGTGCTGAGCCCTTGACACAGTGGATGTGGTGAGTTCAGTACCCAGACAGCTTGTAAAAGTCTGTGGGACCTTTATCCTTTTACATCTGGATGCATGATACGTGAATTGGTGTTTGATGTGTTCTGTGAGGAAGGCGGCAGAATGGTTGAGACCCTCATCTGCCAATAGAAAGTCCTTGAGGGCCAGGGTTCGAATCCCGCTCACGCGTTTTGACTGGAAAATCGAACTGAGCGTCTAGTTACTCGGATGAGACGATAAACTGAGGTCCCATGTGCAGCATGCGCTTGGCACACTGAAAAAGAACCCACGGCAATGGGAGTGTTGTCCTCTGGCAAAACTCTGTAGAAGAATACCCACTCTGATAGGTACACAAATATATATTATGCATGCATTCAAGGCCTGACTAAGCGTGTTGGGTTATGCTTCTGGTCAGGCATCTGCCAGGCAGATGTGGTGTAGCGGACATGGATTTGTCTGAATGCAGTGACGCCTTCATGAGAAACTGAAACTGTGTTCTGCGTTTCTCCACTTTTCTGTGGCTCTTTGTTTGGTGTTCCCTCTCCTGGTAGTGTGTGTGTGTGTGTGTGAATCTTTGCCCAGCTGAATTTCTTTTCATGTTGTGGTGACCTCCGTTCAACATGACACCCCATTGTTGTTTGTACCCCCCCCCCCCTCCCAGTTAGTAATGCTGAGCAGTCCAGCGGTGACTATGTGTGTACGGAAAGAACTTGCCATTGCCATCAGAGATCTCATGCAGCACGGATTAGTGGAGGTGAGTTTTGGTGTGTGTGTGTGTGTGTAAATGTATGTGCATTTTTGTATTTGCGTATGTTTGTAAATGTACATGTGGTTGGGATGTGTGCTGGAGTTTTATCTCGGAATTGTACCTTTGGAGGCATGGAGTGTGACAGTGCTTTGGTTTATTTCTGCACAAGATTTAGCACTGTATAAGTACATTTCTTCTTCTTCTTCTTCCTCCTCTTTTCTTCCTCCTCTTCTTCTTCTTCTTCCTCCTCCTCCTCTTCTTCTTCCTCCTATTCTTCTTCTTCCTCTTCTTCTTCTTCTTCCTCCTCTTCTTCCTCCTCTTCTTCTTCTTCTTCTTCTTCCTTCTCTTCTTCTTCTTCCTCTTCTTCTTCCTCCTATTCTTCTTCTTCTTCTTCCTCCTCTTCTTCCTCCTCTTCTTCTTCTTCTTCTTCTTCCTTCTCTTCTTCTTCTTCCTCTTCTTCTTCCTCCAATTCTTCTTCTTCCTCTTCTTCTTCCTCCTCTTCTTCCTCCTCTTCTTCTTCTTCTTCTTCTTCCTTCTCTACTTCTTCTTCCTCTTCTTCTTCCTCCTATTCTTCTTCTTCCTTCTCTTCTTCTTCTTCCTCTTCTTCTTCCTCCTATTCGTCTTCTTCCTCTTCTTCTTCTTCTTCCTCCTCTTCTTCCTCCTCTTCTTCTTCTTCTTCCTTCTCTTCTTCTTCTTCCTCTTCTTCTTCCTCCTATTCTTCTTCTTCCTTCTCTTCTTCTTCTTCCTCTTCTTCTTCCTCCTATTCGTCTTCTTCCTCTTCTTCTTCTTCTTCTTCCTCCTATTCTTCCTCCTCTTCTTCTTCTTCTTCTTCCTTCTCTTCTTCTTCTTCCTCTTCTTCTTCCTCCTATTCTTCTTCTTCCTCTTCTTCTTCTTCTTCCTCCTCTTCCTCCTCCTCTTCTTCTTCTTCTTCTTCTTCTTAACTCATTCTACCCCACAGCTACATGCCTGCTACAACTCCTCTGGATCAGCAGTGCATGAAACCACTGCAGAAAAAAATAGTGTGGTTCACTAAAACAGTGAAAATCAATGGAGAATTATTGATTTAATCAGTCAGACAGAGCTTCGTTTTCATGCTCCCGGAATCCATAAACGGTTCAGTTTAGAATGCCAGCTGCACCATGTAAGAATGAACGAAATTAGAATAGTGTGTTGGTACGAGAACACTCGTACCTGGTCCGCAGGGGAAGTAATCATGGTACGAGTTATCTCGTACCTGGAGCAGAATGAGTTGATATTATTACTGATTACACAAATTCCTGTGCAAACCCTGGGATGTGTAATGATCCACTGAACGGTGACCGTCCTCAATCCCTGACACACAGGTGGGCAGAGGCTCGGGCTTGGAGCGCATTGGCTGTTTCTCCAGTCGGTCAGCTGACGTCTCACAGAGAATGCATGCTTGGGACCTGCTGGCCAGGTTTTATGACATGAAGGTAGGAGGGCGAACAAACAGGCCCAGGATTATACGGTTTTTTTGTTTGTTTTTTTTAGGGAGTTGAGGGGATGGGGTATGAATATCTGTCTTAGATTTGTTTTTTCTCGGTTTTTTTTTTATGGTAAAGTTATTGAATGGTGTTTTGTTTTTTTTATGGCCATGTGTGTGTGTGGTTGTGTGTGTGTGTGAGAGAGAGAGAGACCTCTGTGTGTATGTGTGTGTAAGTGTGTGTGAATGTGTGTGTGTGTGTGTATGTGTGTGTGTGTGTGTGTGCATTTGTGAAATAAAAGCAGGAAGGAATGATTCATGACAATGGGGAAAAAAAAACCTTATGAAATGAGCTGGTTATTTCTTCTTTTTTTCTTTTTTTTCTTGTCATCACTTTAATTTGTTGAGATAAACTGACAGGTAAAGTGTGACTTTTGTAGTTACAAATGTCAGTCTGGTGACTTTTTCTACTCATTGCTCCAACAGCGACCAAGAGAATTCACTTCTTTTAATTAGGTGTTTGTGTTCATACTTGTATATATTTTTTTTATTATGTATGTGTGTGTGTGTGTGTGAGCATGTATGCATGTGATTCAGACTGGTAGAACCTTTTAACTTGACGTTGGGTCTGATATAACCTCTGAATCTTGTGTTGCCTCAAACTTGGGGAAAATGCTGTGTGTTGAGGACTCGCTAAAAACTCGACTAACCAGTATGTACCGCTCGCAGCATGGCCGTGAGTACAATGAGTCCCCTGCACGCAAGCTGTCGCAGTCGTTCCACCTGGACATGGTTGGGGGGAAGCCCATCACTGCCAAGCAGACCCTGCTGGGAGCCATCGACACTGTGCTCAACTCACACGCCCGCTACCACTGCGGCAAGGATTCCTATTTCAAGGCCTTTGTCTGCCTTGCTCTCAAGTGAGTGTGGTGTGGTGGGTGTGTGTGTTTGTGTGTGTGTGTGTGTTGTTGTTGTTGTGGGGGGTGTCAGGGGGTGTGGACGTGTGTTTGTGTGTGAATGTGTGGGTTTTTTTTTTTTTGTTGTTGGTTGTCATTGTTTTGTGTGTGTGTGTTTGTCTTTCTGTGTGTCTTTGTATGTGTGTGTGCACATGTCTGTCTGTGAATGTTTGTGTATATACGTGAGTGTGTGTATTCGTGTGTGTTTATGTACATTTGTTAGTATGTGTGTTTGTGTGTGTGTGTGTGTGTGGTGAGTGTGTGTTGTTGTTTTCTTATAATGCGGCCGTTGTTGCAAAAATCTGTTGTCAGCAGCCATTTTCACTGTCAGTTCCTTGATTTTGTGCTCTCTGTTTATTACCGTTACCCCTTTTCCTTAGAGCCTATGTGTTTTGCTTTGAAGTTTTGTTTTAGTATTCCTTTTTCTTGTTTGTGTTTAGCTTTGGAGATGTTTTTTCTTGCATGCTTTTTTTTTTTTTTTTTTTTTGTATTTACTCCTGTACAGAAGTTTTTTGTTTTAAATTTGTTTAGGATTTTTTTCCCCCTTTTTTTCCTTAGAGCCTTCAGCTTTTGCTTAGAAAAGTATTTTGGATTTTTAAAAAAAAATTTTTTATGCATTTCATAGGAGCCTGTGAGTCACATTTTTCTTCTATTGCTTCCTTTACAGGAGAGCCTTCGTGGTTTGCTTTCGGTATCTTTTAGGGTGGTTTTTTTTTTTGTTTGTTTGTTGTTGTTTTTTGTATATTGCCCTTTTCCTAATAGCCTATGGATTTTCCTTGGAAGACTAACCAAGGTTCCTTTTATTTTATTACTGTTTTCTAGGAAGCCAGTGGGTATCGCTTTAGAAGATGATTTGGGAGTTTTGTTTTGGTTTCCATCTTTTTCTTCAGTGAGCAGAAACTGGTGACATGGCTGAGACTGTTGTTCCGCACGCAGACACTGATTGACAAGCATTACCTGGACTGGAGTTACGCGGCTCACACAGGTGAGCCTTTCGATAATGATAATGTTAATATATATAATGAGAATGATGATGATGATAACAGTGATGGCGATGATAATGATAACAAGAACAATAAAGATAATAATAACAATTTTTAGAAGAATGATGATGATAAGAATGATAAGATAGTATGAATAATGTAATAATAACAAATATATGATAAGATAGTAAAGATATTATAATTATGACAATAGAATGTTGATCATGATAATGGTAATGATTACAATTGTCAGAATAATGATAACAAGAGGCAAAGCCTTCTTGGCTCACTTGTGATTCCTGCTGTACAACAATAACAACAGAACCAAAAACGCCACCATAAGGAGGAAGGGGTGTGGGGAGGGAGGGGGTTGCGGGGGGGAGATGGAGGGAGGGGGTTGCGGGGGAGAGATGGAGGTGGACAGTTAGTACCACCAATACCAGGATATCTGCGGCTCTCTTTGGTCAGCGGTGTAGTCAACGGATTTCTGAATCAGTTTGTGTTTGGTTCGGAAAATGTTCAGTCTGGTCTGGATGAGGTGTGGAAAACGGATGGAGTTTTGTTTGGTCACACCCCCTGAAAATGGAGTATGGCTGTCTGCATGGCGGGGTATAAATGGTCATTCATGTAAAAGCCTACTCATGTGGGAGCTGCAGCCCACGAATGAAGAAGAAGAAGAAGAAGAAGGAGTGTGGTCGCATCCATGAGAAACTGTGTGTCTTGTGCTTCAGGATTTGAGGACGCTCTGCAGTCACTGTCCAGGCTTGGGGAGATCGACTTCCATCTGCCTGTGGACCTGTCAGTCAGGTCCTTCAACAACATCCGTGATGCCTTCTGACCTGATTCCACTGGCCAGTGTGTGTGTCTGTGAGAGAGAGAGAGAGAGAGGGGGTGAGAGAGAGAGAGAGAGGGGATGTGTGAGAGAGAGAGAGAGGGTGTGTGTGTGTGTGTGTGAGAGAGGGTGTGTGTCTGTGAGAGAGAGAGAGGGTGTGTGTGTGTGTGAGAGAGAGAGAGAGAGAGAGGATGTGTGTCTGTGAGAGAGAGAGAGAGGGTGTGTGTGTGTGTGAGAGAGAGAGAGGGTGTGTGTCTGTGAGAGAGGGAGAGAGAGAGGGTGTGTGTCTGTGAGAGAGGGAGAGAGAGAGGGTGTGTGTCTGTGAGAGAGGGAGAGAGAGAGAGGGTGTGTGTGTGTGAGAGAGAGGGAGAGTGCATGTGTGTGTGCTATGAAACCAGGATTCTCAGTGGAGTCAAGAAGTCATTACCTTGCAGGTGATTCTGTAAGTGTATTTTGATATGAATGAAGTTATCAGTGGTAACCTGCTGAGATGTGAATAACAACGCTCATAAATCATGTTTTTCTCACAGTGAAGTTTCGTTTTGGAGTTGTCATTTTGTTTTGGTTTTTTTTTTTTTTTTTAACAAATGACTCTTGTTAGGTCTAGAGCAAAACAAAAGAAAAAACAACAACTACTCATCTCTGCAGTGTGGAGCAACCTGTGCAGGAGATTTTTTTTTTTTTTTTTTTTTTTTTACATGTGTTTGGCTGTCAAGAAACAGTATGTATGACACAGGATTTGAGATCTAAAACATGACGCAGGCAAGAAGTTATGACATAGTCTTGTTTGTTTTTCTTGTTGTTGCAAAGGTTGATGATGTGAGATCTAGAACAAAAGGATGATGTAAGATCTAAAGCATGAAGATATAACATAGTCATGTTGTTGTTGTTTTTGCTGTTGTTTTTATTTTTGTTTATTTTTCTGAAACAAAGGACATCATACAGACAAGATTAATTTCACAGACTACAGATTATTTCTTCTTTTTCTTCAGTTGAGTTCCTCAGTGTCGGGGAAACAGAATCTAGTTGTTGTTTTTTCCTGATGATGGAGATACAATTGTAGGAAGCATGTATACAATGCAGAGGCTTGCGCACTCACTTGAGCAGTTCTGTATCTGGATGGTGAGTGCTGGTTTGTTGTGTTTTTTTCAAAATGCTGGACAAAGTATTGCAGCTGTGATTGTGTATGGTGAAGGAAAACTGCATTTTACCCATTGTGCCTTTGTTTGTTCCATTACTCAGAATGGGCCACAGACTCTCATATCTGAGTGATGTTTGCTGTAGTCTTTAACCCTGGATTTTACTCATACGAGATCGTTTTGGCAGCGCAAATGTGTGTGGTTTGTAGATAGTTTTGGTCTCTGATTACATGGAATGTGTTATTGTTTTCTCAAAGTCTTCCAAAGAACCCAGTTATGGTCAGAATTTGTTTCCCATCAGAGTATGTGTCTTAAACAAAATGACTGTGAGCATTCTTGTAAACAACAACTGGGAGGATTGTGAGTCTGAGCCCCATTTTGGGATTTTTCTGCCCATGGCTGGCTCTTGCGCTGATTAGAGCTGTTGTAGATTCAGATGGAAGTATACTGAAAAATTGTCAGAAATTCTGTGGCTTTTCATGCCCTGCTGTCTTGACCTCAGTTTCTTTTTTTTCTCTCTCTCTCCATTTTCCTGTTTGTGGTAAATTGGTGTCTTTTCTTTTTTTTTTTTTTTTTTTGCGTCTGCAGATTGATTGCTGTATGTAGTGATGGTCTGCCCTACAAGGGAGATGCCCAAGTTGGTCTGACTACGTAATCAACAGTTATTATCATCAGTAGTTGGCTTGGTAGAGTAGTGTTGTGTGCGGTGTGTGTCAGTTCAGAGCAAGTCTCACTGGACACCACTGTAGTGACTTGGCAGCTGTGCAGGGTCTCCTGTGGTGTGTGGGTTGAAGACATCTTACCATTGGTAGACCTCTGTGGACTGCCATCGCTGGGACTGAGATAGAATAAACATAGATGTAGATGTGTTGGAGTGCAGGGAGAGTGGATTCAGAATGAATGGTTCAGGAGGGTTACGCCATTATGATAGTGTGAAAGGTTGAGCAGTACAGAGAAAGGTTAAGTCTGATCTGGTTCACAAGCTATTTTACAGGTTACACTGTGTTCAGAACTGTTTTGTGCTGAGATGTCTTTTTTTTGTTTTTGTTTTCTAGGCGCAGTGTTTAAAATACAAGTGTCTTCAATATAAGCCTCTTATACACTGTTTTGGGGGAAAATTTTATGTCCAGCATGTCATAGTAACTTTTCAAAAGGTCTGTTGGGAGAAATAGAAGAGGAATGAAGTTGAGGCTCTGATCACACCATCCTTATCAATGTTTGTACATTAACCTGTGCCTTACTGCAATGTACTGTATGCAATATACCAAATTTGGTTCCTTCCTTTAATCTTTTTTTTTATGTTTTAGATATATATTTTTATGTTTTAGATATAATTTTTCATTGTTTGACCATTGTTTGAATCTCACTATGAAGTGGTTTGTTTGGTTTTGGAGAAAAAAAAAAAGAAGGTACCATGTTGTACTGATGATGACCATGATTTATGATGTGCAAAATGTGACTTTCTTTTTTCTTTTTTTCTTTTCTTTTTTTTTCCCTCAAGACTGACCTGTGTGGCTTTTGAAGGCCACACACCCAATTAAGAAATAGTCACTGAAACACTGTGTTTAGTCCTTGTGAGCATTCTGAGGGACAGCATGTTTAATATTTGAAATCAGGACAATGATAATGGCACTGATAAAGTGCTGAATCTTGTTTGTTCTTTGTAACTGATTTCAGTTGTTTGAACAATTTTAGTGCAATTTTTCAGAAGCCACTGCCCAAACATGTACTTTTTTTCTTCCTTTTTTTTTTTTCTTTTAAAGATTGGTGTTTACAGCTTGTGCAGTAAAGCAGCTTGCAAATCATAGATCTTGATACAGATATTTTTTGGTTAGAAACATTTTATGCCACTTATTTAAAAAAAACAACAACAAACAAAAAAAACATTACCCAAACATTCCATTGTCAGTGACATTTGTTAGATTTTTTTTTCTTTGACACATTTTGTTTTGTAAAATCAGCATTATTTACGTCGCCTATGAAAAGTTAAAAGCTTTTAAGTTTCTGGCAGCACACTGGTAGTGTACTGGAATTTGGCTCTTGGAGGTTTTGGCTTGAGTGTATGATGTACACATTGAGCTCTTGGAGGTTTTGGCTTGAGTGTATGATGTACACGTTGAGCTCTTGAGAGGTTTTGGCTTGAGTGTATGATGTACATGTTGAGCTCTTCAAGGTTTTGGCTTGAGTGTATGATGTACACGTTGAGCTCTTGGAGGTTTTGGCTTGAGTGTATGATGTACACGTTGAGCTCTTGAGAGGTTTTGGCTTGAGTGTATGATGTACACGTTGAGCTCTTGAAAGGTTTTGGCTAGAGTGTATGATGTACCGTTGAGCTCTTGAGAGGTTTTGGCTTGAGTGTATGATGTACACGTTGAGCTCTTGGAGGTTTTGGCTTGAGTGTATGATGTACACGTTGAGCTCTTGAGAGGTTTTGGCTTGAGTGTATGATGTACACGTTGAGCTCTTGAGAGGTTTTGGCTTGAGTGTATGATGTACCATTGAGCTCTTGGAGGTTTTGGGTGAGTGTATGATGTACACGTTGAACTCTTGAGAGGTTTTGGCTTGAGTGGATGATGTACACGTTGAGCTCTTGAGAGGTTTTGGCTTGAGTGTATGATGTACACGTTGAGCTCTTGAAAGGTTTTGGCTAGAGTGTATGATGTACCGTTGAGCTCTTGAGAGGTTTTGGCTTGAGTGTATGATGTACACGTTGAGCTCTTGGAGGTTTTGGCTTGAGTGTATGATGTACACGTTGAGCTCTTGAGAGGTTTTGGCTTGAGTGTATGATGTACACGTTGAGCTCTTGAAAGGTTTTGGCTAGAGTGTATGATGTACCGTTGAGCTCTTGAGAGGTTTTGGCTTGAGTGTATGA
>JAAQRG010280136.1:0-13376 GCA_011634625.1 Babylonia areolata | reverse complement strand
TGGTGTGCATGCGTGCGTGCGTGCGTGTGTGTGTGTGTGTGTCTGTTTGTCTTTCTCTTTCTCTCTTCCCCCTATCTCTCTGTCTCTGTCCGTCTCTGGGTCTCTGTCTACCTGTGTGTGTGTGTGTGTGTGTGTGTGTAAAGTCGTGCTGTTATGTGAGGCAAGAAGGGAGAAACATGCCGGGCCAGGAGCCTGTCAAACACACACAAACACACACACACACACACACACACAGCGACACACACACACACACACACACACATACACGAGAAATACAAAGACAACTAGTGACGAAGGGACACAGACACACAAATACACACTCCAGGAGGCTGCCATCACCATGACAACCTCACAGCAAACAAGACCGCTAGCACTTAACCAGGAAGATATCCAGGAATATGGGCAGGCAGGCAGGTAGACAGGTATCCAAGCAGGTATGCAGGCAAGTAGGTACTTAGGAAGGCAGGTCGGCAAGAATGCAGTTGTGAAGGTATGCAGGAGGCAGGCGAGTAAATAAGAAAGTAGGTAGGTATGTAGACAGGCATGCAGGTAGGTAGATATACATGCATGCAGGCAAAAGTTATATAGGCAGGTATGCAGTCAAGCGTGCAGACAGGCAGTTTGTGTGTGTGTGTGTGTGTGTGTGTACGCGCGCGCGCGCGTGTGTGTGTAGGTAGGTAGGTAAGCAGGTAGGCAGACAGGAAAGCGGGTAGATAAAAGTAGATAGGCAGTTAAGCATGTAAGTAGATAAGCAGGTAGTCATGTAGAAAGGCAAGCAGGTAGATAAGCATGTAGGTCAGTAAGCGTGTAGGGAGTCAGGTACTCATGCAGGTCTTCATGTATGCAGACAGGCAGGCAGGCAGGTACGTAGGTAGGCAGGGAAGGAAGCAGGCAGGCAGGCAGGTAAGTAGGTAGGTAGGCAGGGAAGGAAGCAGGCAGGCAGGCACAAGCAGGCAGGTGTTGCGAAGGTAACCGGAACCAGCACATCTATGACCGTTTTTACCCCTCCATGTAGGCAGCCATACTCCGTTTTCGGGGGTGTGCATGCTGGGTATGTTCTTGTTTCCATAACCCACCGAACGCTGACATGGATTACAGGATCTTTAACGTGCGTATTTGATCTTCTGCTTGCATATACACACGAAGGGGGTTCAGACACTAGCAGGTCTGCACATATGTTGACCTGGGAGATCGGAAAAATCTCCACCCTTTACCCACCAGGCGCCGTCACCGTGATTCAAACCTTTTAACCACTGGGCTATTGCGCCTGTCAATCTGGTTCCAAATGTGTGCTTTATTGTGTGGAAGCTGTTTGCCATGTGTGTGAGGCGGGGTGCTTGTGAGGGTCCATGCTTTTGTTTGTTTTTTAGTTCAACGTCTTTTCACTGTAAGTGATATGAGACGAAGTCTGATGCGTTCATCCATGTGTGTGTGCGTGAGTGTGTGTTGCAGGGATGATTCTTCTAGATGGGGTCATGGGTAGGTGGTTTTTCAGTGGCGGAACTGTGCGCAAGTGTATTCTTGCACGTTTCTGTGTGTGTGGGGAGGGGTTGGAGGATATGGAAGAGGAGGGTGGAGGAGGAGTAACCAAAATGAACGATTTGAGCAGTACTTCTGGAAAAAAATGTCCCTTTATTTCTTTTCCTTCACGCACTCACGGAGACCGTAATCTTCTGTGTTGTATATGTCAGCATAGTTATCTTGTAGTTTGATAAAATATTGATGTGTCAAGGCAGTTAAAAGATTTCTTCAGTTTAACGTCCATTCATATAGTATGTTTTCAGATGGAAAAAAAAAGCAAACCAACTGTATATAAAAGTGCGTGAACTCAGCATAATGCAAGATGCAGACTTGTTTATTATGAAAAGACAATTCAATCAAAATAAATGTTTAAGCTGGACTTTTGTTTAAACTTTAAATCCACGTTGTAATAAATCCTGATACTTTTACACATGTGCATTATTTTCTTTCCTGTTTCCCTCAGGAACCTGTACTTAATATAATGCAAGGTGCAGACTTTTTTTTTTCTTTTTCTTTTTTTTTTTTTAATTAAAAAAGATAATTGAATCAAAGCAGGTGTTCAGCTGGACATTGGGCTTTAAACTTGAAATCCAAACTGTGATAAACCCTGGTACTTGCAGTACACATGCGCATTCATTTCTTTCCCTTTCCCACAGGAACCTGGACTTTGACAGGAACCCCGGCCACTTCTACGAGATAATCGTGTACGCCACGGACAAGGGGGCGCCACCCAAATCCAGCTCGGTCAACGTGCGGATAACGGTCACCAACGTGAACGATGAGCCGCCAGAGTTCCAGAGCAAGAAGATCGAGATCAACGTGGATGAGAACGCGCCCATCGGGACGGTGATTGCCATCATTCAGGCTGTGGACAAGGATGGGGATGCTGTGATGTATTACTTCTCTCGTAAGTGTGTGTGTGTGTGTTTTTGTGGGATGTGTGTGTCTAAGTGCGTGTGTGTGGGATGTGTGTGTGTGTGGTGTGTGTGTGTCTGAAGGTGTATGTGTGGGATATGTGTGTGTGTGTATGGCATATGTGTGTTTGTGTTGGAGAAGATATGTGTGCATGTTTAAGTGTTTGTGTGTGGGATGTGTGTGTTGAAGTAAATGTGGGTGTGTAAGATGTATTTGTGGGATGTATGCGTGTAAATGTTTGTGTATGTGAGAGATGTGTTGTTGTATGTGTGTTAGAGTGTGTGTGGCTGTTTGCAAATAGTGAGTGTGTAAATGTATACATGTATGTGTAGGATATGTACTGAAGCAGATACAGTATACCGTAACGGATCAGTTTGCGCACTTTTTGACACACCCTCACGAAAACTCAAAACTCCGCACTCACTCTTTATCTGTCACCCTCCCAGCGTGCAGAACGGAGAACGAAGCGTCTGGCATCAGCCTGGAGGCTCACACACACACACGCACGCACGCACACACTTTTGACACCACCTCACGAAACGCAAACCTCCACACTCACTCTTTATTCATCACCACCCACACAGCGCGTCGCACGGAGCATGAAGCGTTCCGCATCAACCCGGAGGCGGGGCTGATCACGCTGGCGCGCTCAGTCCTGGGCGGGGCCGACTTCTACACGCTCAACGTCACGGCCTACGACGACGGCAGCTGCTGCTCAGATGGCAACATGCTGTCGACGGACAGCTTCGTGGTGGTGCAGGTGGTGGACATCAACACGCACAAGCCCACCTTCGACCGGTGCTCAGACTACAGTCTGACCAAGATTGAGGAGCACTCGCCCATCGGCAAGAAAGTGGTGCAGGTGGGTGTGGTTAGTGAAAGTGGTGCTGGTGGTTCTTGTTCTTATTCTTGTTGCTTATATCCAGCCATCTGCACAGGGCCATATCAAGACTGTCAAACCACAGTGGAGTGATGGCCCAGAGGTAACGCGTCCACCTAGGAAGCAAGAGAATCTGAGCGCGCTGGTTCAAATCACAGCTCAGCAGCCGATATTTTCCCTCCCTCCTCTAGACCTTGAGTGGCGGTCTGGATGCTAGTCATTCGGATGAGACGATAAACTGAGGTCCCACGGCAACAAAAGGGTTGTTCCTGGCTAAATTCTGTAGAAAAATCCACTTCGGTAGGAAAAACAAATAAAACTGCATGCAGGAAAAAAACACAAAAAATGGGTGGCGCTGTAGTGTAGTGACGCACTCTCCCTGTGGAGAGCAGCCCGAATTTCACACAGAGAAATCTGTTGTGATAAAAAGAAATACAAAGAAAAAAGAAGAAGAAAATATGATGCTCAACTGCATGAACTCAAAACGGTGGTGGTGGTGGTTGGTAGTAGTAGCAGTAGATAATAGCTGTAGTAGGAATGTCAGGGACACTCTAAGGGAAAAGAAAGTGGTGCTGGTGGGTGTGGTTAGTGGTGGTGGTGGCGGTGATAGTTAGTAGTAGCAGTGGTTAGTATCCGTATTAGGAATGTTAAGGGACGCTCTCCCACCGGCAGGTGGTGCCAGTGGGTGTGGTTAGTGGTGGTAGTAGTAAGTAATAGTAGCAGTAGTTAGTAGCTGTAGTAGTAATGGTAAGGGTACATCAACACACACAAGCCCTCCTTCGACAGGTGTAGTCACCGACTACAGCCTGACCAAGATTAAGGAGCACTCGCCCATCGGCAAGAAAGAGGTGGAGGCGGGTGTGGTTTGTGGTGGTGGTGGTGGTAGTAGTAGTTAGTAGAAGTAGCAGTAGAGACAGTAGCAGTAGAGACACTCGCTCTCCACCCCCCCAAGCTCCCTTCCCTCCACACCCCCCACCCCCGCCCCTCATCGGCAAGAAAGTGGTGAAGGTTGGTGTGGTTAGTGGTGATGGTAGTTAGACTAGTAGTAGTAGTAGTAGCAGTAGTTAGTAGCTGTAGTGGTAATAGTAGGGACACTCCCCCTCCCCCCCATCAGCAAGAAAGTGATGCAGGTGAGTGTGGGTGGTGGTGGTGGCAGTGGCGGTAGTAGCTAGTAGTTGTAGCTGTAGTGGTAATGGCAAGGGCACTGTCTTTCCACTTTTGGTTTTGGTTGTTGCTGTTTAGACGGTGGTTGAAGGTAGAACTTCACCATGCGTGAGTGTTGGAGGAAAACTACTCTCTGAACGGCGGCCAACAGTTGAGTGTTTGAATCTGGGTATGCGTAAACAGAGTGGATCTGAAGCCGATCGCAGAGAGCGAGGTGGAGTGTAGAGGTGAAGGCAGCCACAGACTGAGATAGGAAGGGGCAGATTTGTGAATAGATTTGTAACATAGGGTGCTGATCTTGTACTTTATTCTGTGTGAGACATATTGATGTGGAAAAAATGGGGAAGACGTACTCTTTTTCCTCCAAATTATGCATGGGAACATCTGGAAACACTGTATAAGTTAGTTCCCTTTCGTTGGAGTTTATTCCTATGTAGGAACATGAAAATTGTTTTTGATGGGATGAAATTTGACACCAGAGCAATGGTTGGGCACAGGGTTAACTCTCTCCATATGAATGGCGAAAGAGACGACGTTAACAGCATTTCACCCCAATCACCATCATCAAAATATTGGAAGAGGTGAATGTTGAATACCACAATTCTGATGCCAGAAGCTAAAGGTTGGGTCATTCAGACACCCACTGGACATCTGAGGGGTCTGTGTAGAGGAGAAGAGAGGACTGGCCATACTGAGAGAGTTAAACGAGTGAAAGAAAAATGATGAATTTTGTTTGATGTCCCGTCACACATACTGGTGGTTGTAGACAGTTTGTTAAGAGTATCGACGGGCGCAATAGCCAAGTGGTTAAAGCGTTGGACTGTCAATGTGAGGGTCCCGGGTTCGAATCACGGTGACGGCGCCTGGTGGGTGAAGGGTGGAGATTTTTACGATCTCCCAGGTCAACATATGTGCAGACCTGCTAGTGCCTGAACCCCCTTCGTGTGTATACGCACGCAGAAGATCAGATACGCACGTTAAAGATCCTGTAATCCATGTCAGCGTTCGGTGGGTTATGGAAACAAGAACATACCCAGCATGCACACCCCCGAAAACGGAGTGTGGCTGCCTACATGGCAGGGTAAAAAACGGCCATACACGTAAAAGCCCACTCACGTACATACGAGTGAACGTGGGAGTTACAGCCCACGAACGAAGAAGAAGAAGACACCAGAGCAGTGGTCGGGCGCAGGGTTAAA
The DNA here is from genome assembly GCA_011634625.1 of Babylonia areolata. Lineage (NCBI taxonomy): Eukaryota > Metazoa > Mollusca > Gastropoda > Neogastropoda > Buccinidae > Babylonia > Babylonia areolata. Next base: position 7,697 of record JAAQRG010280136.1, on the reverse strand, counting down.
CGAGTGAAAGAAAAATGATGAATTTTGTTTGATGCCCCGTCACACATACTGGTGGTCGTAGACAGTTTGTTAAGAGTATCGACGGGCGCAATAGCCAAGTGGTTAAAGCGTTGGACTGTCAATCTGAGGGTCCCGGGTTCGAATCACGGTGACCGCACCTGGTGGGTGAAGGGTGGAGATTTTTACGATCTCCCAGGTCAACATATGTGCAGACCTGCTAGTGCCTGAACCCCCTTCGTGTGTAAACGCACGCAGAAGATCAAATACGCACATTAAAGATCCTGTAATCCATGTCAGCGTTTGGTGGGTTATGGAAACAAAAACATACCCAGCATGCACACCCCCAAAAACGGAGTATGGCTGCCTACATGGCGGGGTAAAAATGGTCATACACGTAAAAGCCCACTCATGTGCATACGAGTGAACGTGGGAATTGCAGCCCACGAACGCAGAAGAAGAAGAAGTTAAGAGTATCGATTTTGACATGTGAGTGTTATCGTCCTGGAGAGGACGTGGAGGGGAATGAATGGTGAGTCGGGGCAAAAAGAAAAAGAAAGTTAATGCGTAGCCGTTTTTCTGCAGGTGAGGGCTTCAGACAAGGATCGTGGGGAGAATGGAAAAGTCAGGTACGGAATAGTCTCCCCTATTGACAACACTTTCCTGATTGGCCGCGAAGATGGCGTCATCACCGTGGGGCGTGACATTGACCGGGAAGTGTCTTCAGACAAGTACATCCAGGTGGGTGACAAGGGGTTGTGTGTGTGTGTGTGTGTGTGTGTTGTGAGTGTATGTCATGTGTGTGTGTTTATATATGTGTGTGTGTGCGTTGGTATGTTTGTGTGTGTGTGTGTGTTGGTATGTTTGTGTGTGTGTGTGCGTGCACGCGCTAATTGTGTTATTGTAGAGCGCCTTGAAAGATTTGAAAGCACAGTACAAATACACTGTTTTTGTTAATCTCAAAACATAAAATAGAATAATCAGTGTGTTACATTCTTTCTTTATTTAAAAAAAAAATTCTTTTTAAGTTTTCACTTTTGAGCTTGCTACAAGGGCTCAGGGCTGGTTTTGCATGAGCGATCCTAAACAATGCCGAGTTAGTTTAGTGTTGAGAATTTTCTAATTCCAGTAGACATGGGAATATTCTTAATGCTAGGCAAACTTAGCCATGCAAAGACCACTCATCCGACTATCTTTTTCTTTTATATATCTTGGGCAGAATCAAGGGTGTGCTTTGAAAAACGGTTCTAACTTCATAAGAGGTCATTTTCTTTGCACATACAGGAGCATTTCTTTACGCTAAGCAAACATAGCACTGCAGAGATAGCTGACACAACCCCAGTCGTGGGCATAGCAGCATGGGGTGAGGAAAGTAATACCACTGAGTGTCAGAGAGATCGCCTTCTCTTTTACTTTTGATCGTCATCAGGAAATGGTGTCCTTGGTCTGAGGAATGATTTTGACTTTGTAGTTTGTAAGAGATTTTTTAAAATTTATTTATTTATTTATTTTTTTTTAATGAACAGCGGAATCAAAGAAACTGTGTCCGTGCTTTGAGTAATGAGTGGATTCATGTACATGTCGGGCATCTGCCCAGCAGATGTGGTATAACGTATGTGGATTGGTTGGAACGCAGAGACGTCTCCTTGAGAAATTGAAATTGAAACTGACGGGCGCAATAGCCAAGTGGTTAAAGCGTTGGACTGTCAATCTGAGGGTCCCGGGTTCGAATCACGGTGACGGCGCCTGGTGGGTGAAGGGTGGAGATTTTTACGATCTCCAGGTCAACATATGTGCAGACCTGCTAGTGCCTGAACCCCCTTCGTGTGTATAAGCAGAAGATCAAATACGCACGTTAAAGACTCTGTAATCCATGTCAGCGTTCGGTGGGTTATGGAAACAAGAACATACCCAGCATGCACACCCCCGAAAACGGAGTATGGCTGCCTACATGGCAGGGTAAAAATGGTCATACACGTAAAAGCCCACTCGTGTGCATACAAGTGAACCCAGAAGAAGAAGAAGAAGAAATTGAAACTGAAGCTGACTGAAGGTTCTGCCCTCTCCACCAGGTGACGGTCAACGCGACAGACGGGGCAGACCCTCCCTTGGACGGGTGGTGCACGTTTCGCGTGGAGGTGGAGGACATCAACGACAACCGTCCCGAGTTTGACCGCAGCGAGTACACGGCGGACATCACCAGTGACACCCAGCAGAACCACCCCATCCTGACGGTTCGAGCCTATGACTCGGACATTGGTGTCAATGGGGAGATTGAGTACTCCTTGCTGGATGATGCCGGAGTTTTTGGCGTGATCGCCGCCAACGGGGTCATCTACTTGAAGAGCAGTTTGATTGGGGTGAGTAGGGTGTGTGTGTATTTCTGAGTGTTTGTTTGTGTGTTGTGTGTTTGTGTGTATCTGTGTGTGTTAGTGTTAGATCTTCAGTTTAACGTCTACTCACTGGAAGTGTTACTAGACCGCTGTGTGTGTGTGTGTGTGTGTGTGTGTCTTGTGTGTGTGTGTGTGTGTGTGTGTGTGTGTGTGTGTGTGTATGCATAACTAATGCTATACTGAATGACAGGTGAAAGGAATGCTGAGTGCCCAGTGGCAGCTCATAGTTGGCTCTACCCAGGTGGGCACCCTGTGGTGCAAATGGCTCCATGTTTGTGTGTGTGTGTGTGTGTGTGTGTATGTGTATGCATAACTAATGCTACACTGAATGACAGGTGAAAGGAATGCTGAGTGCCCAGTGGCAGCTCATAGTTGGCTCTATCCAGGTGGGCACCCTGTTGTGCAAATGGCTCCATGTTTGTAAAGCACTCAGAGCTTGGTCTCTTTAAGATCAAAGATAGGCACCTTAGTTTATGTTTCAGTTACAGTGAGCTCGGTCTCTCAGTTTCAGTTAGCTTCAGTTTCAGTAGCTCAAGGAGGCGTCACTGCGTTTTGGACAAATCCATATACGCTACACCACATCTGCCAAGCAGATGCCTGACCAGCGGCGTAACCCAACGCGCTTAGTCAGGCCTTGAGAAAAAAATAAAATAAAATAAAATAAAATAAAATAAAATAAATAAAATAAAATAGCATAAAATAAACTAACTAACCAACTAACTAATAATAATATAATTTTAAAAGTAATAATAATAAATAAATAAATAAATAATAATAATAATGAAAATAAAATAGATAAAAACAAACAAAACCCCCCCAAAAAACAATGATGATAAATAAGCGAATAAATGAAAAAAAAAAAGCAGACACACATTCACACATACATTGGTCTCTAACCGAGGATAAGCTCTCTGATCAAAGATAGGCACTTGAGTTTATAAATATCAGTTACAGTTACTTTGTTTTGAGTAAAGTGCTTAGAGCTTCGCCTTTGACGGAGGATTAGCACTCTGATGTAAGAAAGGCACTTAAAAAGTTTCAGTAATAATGACTCTGTGTTTGTAAAGTATTTATAACTTGGTCTCTTACTGAGGATAAGTGCTCTGATCAAAGACAGGCACTTGAATTTATAAGTATTAGTTACAATTACTTTGTTTTGATAAAGTACTTAGAGCTTGGCCTTTGACTGTGGATTAGTACTGTGATCTAAGATAGGCACTTTAAAAGTTTCTGTAATAATGACTGTGTTAGCAAAGCGCTTAGAGCTTGGCCTTTGACTGAGGATAAGCGCTCTGATTGAAGATAGGCACTTGTGTTCGTTGAGTGCTTAGATCTTGGTCTCCTACTGAGGATAGGCGCTATATAAGTTTCTGATATATTGGTTTCAATAATTAAAAAAAACAACAATAATTATATCCACAGCGAACGTCGTACAAACTGACGGTGATGGCCAAGGACAAGGGCGCCCGCCCGCTCAACAGCACCGTCACCGTCACCATCTCGGTCGCCGTGGGCACCAGCAACCCCCCGACCTGGGACCGGGACTATGACAGCATGATCTACGAGGTGAGCGAGACGGCCATCGCCTCGCGCATCGCCGTTATGAAGTGCTACTCCAACATCGACGACGACCGAGTGGAGTTTCAGATCATCCGGGAGGACGGCAGCAGCAGCCAGTCGACGGGGACCTTCTCCATCACGTACGACCGCAACACGCTCTACCTGAACGTGGATGGCAAGCTGGACTACGAGACTATCAGCAGCTACACTGTGCGACTCCGCTGCTTGGTGAGTCTTGTGCGCATGAAAGAACCTATGGCAACGAGGGAGTTGTTGTTGTTCCTTGCAAAATTTTGTTGTTTAGATACTTTGTGGCGTTTGTGTGTGTGTGTGTGTGTGTGTGGATGGCAAGCTGGACTATGAGACCACCAGTAGTTACACCGTGCGACTCCGCTGCCTGGTGAGTCTTGTGCGCGTGAAAGAACCCATGGCGACAAGGGAGTTGTTGACCATGGCATAATTTTGTTGTGTGGTACTTTGTGGTGTGCGTGTGTGTTTGTGTGTGTGTGTGTGTGTGGACGGCAAGCTGGAATACAAGACCATCAGCAGCTACACTGTGTGACTCCACTGCTTGGTGAGTCATTGAGGAAGTGAGTGAGTGTTAAAGAATCCATGGCGACGAGGGAGTTGTTGTTGTCTCTGGCATAATTTTGGTGTGAGGTGTACTGTGATGTGTGTGTGTGTGGACTATGAGACCATCAGCAGCTACACCGTGCGACTTCGCTACCTAAATATAAAAAAATGGGTGGCGCTGTAGTATAGCGACGCGCTCTCCCTGGGGAGAGCAGCCCGAATTTCACACAGAGAAATCTGTTGTGATAAAAAGCAATACAAATACAGATACAGATCTTTGTCGTTTTGGTGAACCACCCTGTTTTTTCTGCAGTGGTCTCATGTAGTGCTGGTCTAGGGGAGTTGTAACAGGAATGCAGCTGTGGGGTAAGAATGAGTTAATGCACTGTTGTTCTTTTTTCCCCCAGAACTTTGGTCCGGTGACACTGATGAAGGAGGTGAACCCTACCATCAAGCTGATCGACAAGAATGACGAGCTGCCCTACTTCCAGGGCACCAACCGACAGGGTCGTTACCCTGGCAGCGTGCCGGAGAACTTACCACCGGGACAGGATGTCATCACCATCACGGGCTACGACAACGACGTCGACCCTCGCTTCAGCAATGTGAGTTGACGACTTTGATGCTCTCGTGTCTTTGGATGCTTGAGATAGTCAAAGCACTCCATTCTCCATAGTTCAGTTTGCTTTTGCCGCTGGTTCATTGTGGGCCTTCCCCTCTTTCTCATATCGAAGTGGAATATGCTGAGGAAGGGTTAATTTGTTGTTTTCTTGTGTGAATTACAAGGAAACAGTTTATGTACAGGATCAGAAATTGCTAACTAACTTCAACTTAAATGTAGTCAACCAAAGCGTTCCCCTTTCCCTTGTCCTCTGTCAGTTTGCTGGTGTCACCCCATTGTCTGTTGATGACATGTCTGATGTCTCTCTTCACTGTCTGCCACCAGTTTGTCCTAGATCGTGCCCTCCTTCTTGGATGATGTGAAGAGTGGAGCGTATTGAGGAGGGGTTGATTTTTTGTTTTGCTGTGCGGCTGATCAAGAAATGCCCTTCACTAGTGAGCATACTCGTCAGCAGCTATCAAGGGGTTAATCAGTATCAATACTTGAGAGATTTTGTGGTAATTTACTATACAGTAGGAGAACTGTGGAGAAAATTTTAGATAGTGCCTTCAGACTTGTACCTGGTTTGCAGTAAACTATGTCTCCAATGAAATGTTGCTATCTCTCGGGTTTGAAATGGTATCACCACACAGTGCAATCATTTTCATTGTCTTTTCAACAGCTGACGTTCTCTTTGGAGCGAGCCAACAACGATTTTGAAATCGTTCCCGGGCCGACCCACAACACGGCCATCATCCGCACCAAATCGACCTTTGACCGTGAGACGAAGAGTTACTACGATCTGACGGTGATGGCGAAGGACAGTGTGAACTCTGACCGGCAGGGTCACATGCCACGCAACACACCCAACAGTGGTAGGTGGCTTGGCGTGGTGGCTGTGTCTGGTGTGTTTTATTTTATTTTATTTCTTTTATTTGTTATTTTTGTATTTTGCTGCCATATCATCTGTACCGTTTCAGTGGCATTACTCCTCTGTGCTCTCATTCCGAGTCCTCCGTACACAGCCACATCCGAGTTTGTCGCAGTCCCAGTATCAGCAGTCCACAGGGAACTATCAGTGTTGGTCACCAGGAGGCCACAAACCAAAGGAGACCCTGCACTGCTCCCGAGTCACTTCAGTAGTGTTAAGTAGTGTCTGTTCCAGTTCAGCTCAGACAGGACGCCACTTACTGGAGCCCCCTACTGACGACAATAATCGCTTTGTCATGGGGTCAGACTGAATGTTGTCACCCACAAACTGGAGACCACTGCTACATTCTTCCTATGACAGTCCCCCAATGATCTGCCAACGTGAAAGACGCAACAGGACTCGGTGTCACACGACTTTGTGCCCTGTCATTTGTATTGCTTTAGTGGCGTTGTCCCTGTTGTTGCTGATCTGAAATTCCATTCAACAGCTGCATCTGGTGGATTTTTCTGTTGAATTTTACCAGGGGCATCCCTTTTGATACCATGGGTTATTTTGTGTGTGTGTATTGTTGTTAGAAATGCCATGACGGAATCAGGTAGGCGTTCGACTTCAATTTGGGTGATCACCAGAGATCTGGGTTTGAGGCCCCATTTTGTCATGGTGTTGTGTCCTTGGAAAAGGCATTTTCCTCCCATTTTGTCATGGTGTCCTGGGGAAGGCTTTTTCCTCCCATTTTGTCATGGTGTGTCCTTGGGAAGGCTTTTTCCTCCCATTTTGTCATGGTGTTGTGTCCTTGGGAAGGCTTTTTCCTCCCATTTTGTCATGGTGTTGTGTCCTTGGAAAGGCTTTTTCCTCCCGTTTTGTCATGGTGTTGTGTCCTTGGGAAAGGCTTTTTCCTCCCATTTTGTCATGGTGTTGTGTCCTTGGGAAGGCTTTTTCCTCCCATTTTGTCATGGTGTTGTGTCCTTGGAAAAGGCTTTTTCCTCCCATTTTGTCATGGTGTTGTGTCCTTGGGAAGGCTTTTTCCTCCCATTTTGTCATGGTGCTGTGTCCTTGGGAAAGGCTTTTTCCTCCCGCTTTGTCATGGTGTTTTGTCCTGGGGAAGGCTTTTTCCTCCCATTTTGTCATGGTGTTGTGTCCTTGGAAAAGGCTTTTTCCTCCCATTTTCCTCACTGCACCCAGGTGTGAATCGGTACCTCACTTCAGTCGGGAAAGGTTAAAACGGCAGAAGAAGAGGACTGGGCCCCTCCCACCTATCCAGAGCCCTAGACACAGTGGATGTGAATTCACAGCTCCGACAGCTGTAACAGGTTATGGGACCTTTGACCTTAAACCTAACCTTTAACCTAACCACGTGAACCTTGTTGTTGCAGCGCGAGTGACGGTGGAGGTGTTCATCAAGGATCAGAACGACAACGCCCCCTACTTCAAGAAGCCGCTGTACACGTTCACTGTGCCCGAGGACCAGTACATCGACACCGCCTTCGCCTTCATCAATGCTGAGGACCCCGACGAGAGTGAGGGGCTTTTGAGGGGAGGGAGAGAACAGCACTGATGCCTGTGGGCATGCACACACACACACACACACACACACACACACACACACACACACACACACACACACACACACACACACACACAC
>JAAQRG010280119.1:10000-13357 GCA_011634625.1 Babylonia areolata | reverse complement strand
TCTCTCTCTCTCTCTCTCTCTCTGTCCCTTTCTCATACATACATACATACATACATACATACATACATACATACATACATACACATGTACGAACAAACATCTTCCCTCGCCAATTGAGCGCATATTTTACTTCCCATAAACATAAACACGAAGAAGTAAAGCACAGTATGACAAATTTCAGCCGATAATACCAGCCGATATCAGGCATACAATGAACTTGTTTCAGTTAGAAAGAGAGTAATTTTCTTTTTTCTTTCTTTTTTTTTTTTTAAATGATGACAATAAAAACTATACTGCATGAAGGCTATGACACACTATCCGCCGGCTGTTGATCGTTACAAGCGGAATTGTATAGTGCAGTACAACGCTCGGAAGTACAAATTGTAGGTAGCCCACCAAAGCCAACAGCACTGATAAAACTACCGTATTGTTAAACCACAACCCGTGCCCCTTATGCTCTTCAATGAATCCACAAGAACAATTCAAGTAACTGAAGTACAGGAACGATTAACAACAATAACAAGTGACAACCAAGATGACGACGACGAAGACTGATGATAGTAATCATCATCATCATCATTCATCATTCATCATTCATCATCATCTTCTTCTTCTTCTTCTCCTTCTTCTTCTTAATCATTATCATTATTATCACCATCATCATAACATGAACGACTAGAACAAGAACAAGAACGAGAAGAACAAGAAGAAGAAGAACTTTTTTTTTATTGATATTCTTTCAACTACCAAAGCCCTTCATAAGACTCGCAGAAAGGCATACCACACTCTTCGCATCTCACACTCAAAATCCATTCTTTCACTTCACTTCACACGCGCACGCGAGCGTGAGCATCTGGCTACAGTTTCGGAGAATACATGGACGTTAAAAGGAGTATGGTATATCGAGTAGAAGAATGCATTAGAAACTAAACTAAAATAGTTGTTGTTGTTGTTTTTAAACGTTTCTAGATTCGTTTTGAAGGAGAATGACGCCGGACCGTGGCGAAGAGAAACAGACAATTGTTGTTGCTGTTGTCTTCTTCTTCTTCTTCTTCTTCTTCTTCTTCTTCTTCTTCTTCTTCTTCTTCTTCTTCTTCTTCTTCTTCTTCGTTCGTAGACTGCAGCTCCCACGTTCACTCTTATGGATGGACAAGAGGGCTTTCATGTATATGACCGATTTTACCTCGCCATCTAGACAGCCATAATCCGTTTTCGAGAAGTGATGTGCATGCAGGATATGTCATTGTCTCCATAAACCACCGAGCGCTGATATAGATTTAGGGATTTTTCAGGGGCACATTTAATGTTTTACATGCGTATACACACGATAGGGGTTCTGTTACCAGCAGGTCTGCATATCTGTTGACTTGAGAGATCAGAAAAATCTCCAGCAGTGAGTTCCAGTTATCACAGCTGAGGAAATAAAGGCCTTTCCATTTTACTTCTCGCTGTTGAACTGTAGGTTTCAGAAGATTCTGCTATCAGCAGAAGATAGAACTTACATGTTCGACTCAAGACCACATAAACATTGAAGCAGAGCCCCAGAAAGAGACTGGAAACCCGCTTGTCTTTCATTCTTTGTTCAATAGGAAGCCAGTGCAGTGTTTCAGAGAAAGGCATACAGTGCTGAAACATACGTGTTACTTGGTGTCACACGCTCAGTTTTAAAAGGGGGGTGTAAGAAGTTCGGCCCGCCTGTCTGTCTGTCTGTCTGTCTGTCTGTCCACACGAGTGGCGGATTGGGACAGGAGGATAGTCATACTTCTTGTTAACCACTGTGCATCTTTATGACGAATCCCTGGTGTCACAGCTCTATTCGCACCCCCGTCAATTTTTGCCCCAGAGTCAAATCTGGCTAGCCCAGATTAAACCCCGGGTCAATGTAGAAGACCAACCTGGAATGAACCCAGAGGGTACAACAAATAAATCTGAACTAGGCTAGCTTGAAATAATCTCCGGGGTAAAACGGGCCCAGTTAGAATCGATGCATGCAACCAACGTAGAACATCCCCACGTTTACGTCGGTGAAGTTATGATGGAGAGGAGGGGTTGGGGGGTCAGTAAAGGCTGGCCCAGAACTACGTCCCTTCTGTTCTGTCAATAGCTCCATTGAACCCGCAGAAAGTGGGTAACTTCCAACTGTGGGGGCGGTGGGGGTGAGGGGGGGGGCGAAGGGGGAGAGGGGTATCGAACTTGACCAGCCAAGGGGTCATTCGACGCTGTCCCAGAATGACCCCGGAGTAAAACGCAACAGGGGGTAGTTTGAGGTTGGTACACCGGTCAGTTGCTGCCTCCCCCTTTCCCCCTCACCCCCCAATCCTCCCACCCCCAACCTCCTTTATTTTTTTCCCTTTGTGTGTGTGTGTGTGTGTGTGTGTGTGTGTGTGTGTGTGTGTGTGTGTGTGTGTGTGTGTGTGTGTGTGTGAAGGGGGCTGTTTGTTTGTTGTTTTCAGCCTTACGCTGTCAATTTAACAAATTGTACGAGGTTGTTTTCCAACGAGAGAATTAGCATTTCCTTATTTTCTTTTTCTTTCTTTCTTTCTTTCTTTCTTTCTTTCTGTCTTTCATATTTCCTTGTTCTTTTTTCATTCTTCTTTCTCAGTGTTACATATTCTGGTTGTCTTTTTTCATTCAGTCTTCCTTTCTTTTGTCTTTTCTATTAAAGTAGAGTGATGGCCTAGAGGTAACGCGTCCGCCTTGGAAGCGAGAGAATCTGAGCGTGCTGGTTCGAATCACGGCTCAGCCGCCGATGTTTACTCCCCCTCCACTAGACCTTGAGTGGTAGTCTGGACGCTAGTCATTCGGATCAGACGATAAACCGAGGTCCCGTGTGCAGCATGCACTTAGCGCACGTTCTCCCTTCAAATCAAGGTGGTTACAGAACAGGCAAGTCCACGTGGGAAAATGCAGCTGCTTTTGCATATGAGGTGTATGAAGGATTTCAAAGGAAAGAAGAAACACTAGCAGTAGCAATCGACCTTGAAGATGCCTACAATAAAGTTCAGTTTGCACACCTCATGGAGCTGCTACTAAGGTATGGAGTAAGTTTGACACTGACAAGATGGATAGCAGCAGCGCTTCAGGAAAGAACCGTCGTCCTACGCCTCGGAGATTGGATGTCTGCACCTTCTAAACTATCCATGGGACTGCCACAAGGATCTCCGCTCTCTCCTGTCCTCTACAATGTCTACACGAAGAGCCTTGCAGACTTAAACAACAATGGAATAGCTCGGGTGCTTACTCTTGCGGATGATGGCCTGGTCTTCAAAACTTCGAAAGATGCTCAGGAAAGAACCAAAGCCGTCCAGAAACAACTAAACAATATTGCTCAATGGTGCAAAGACACAGGATCTTCCA
>JAAQRG010280119.1:0-5000 GCA_011634625.1 Babylonia areolata | reverse complement strand
AATTCCCAAGACAAAAAATAATAATCAATATATATAACAACACTAATCTACTATACGAGAAATGCCCAAGACAAAAAATAATCATCAATATATATAACAACACTAATCTACTATACGAGAAATGCACAAGACAAAAACCAATCATTAATATATATAACAACACTAATCTACTATACGAGAAATTCCCAAGACAAAACCCAATCATCAATATATATAACAACACTAATCTACGACACAAGAAATTCCTAAGACAAAAAACAGTCATCAATATATATAACAACACTAATCTACTATACGAGAAATTCCCAATACAAAACCCAATCATCAATATATATAACACTAACCTACTATACGAGAAATGCCCAAGACAAAAAACAATCATCAATATATATAACAACACTAATCTACTATACGAGAAATTCCCAAGACAAAAAATAATAATCAATATATATAACAACACTAATCTACTATACGAGAAATGCCCAAGACAAAAAATAATCATCAATATATATAACAACACTAATCTACTATACGAGAAATGCCCAAGACAAAACCCAATCATTAACAGAGGATGACGATTCTGTCAGGGTGTTAACTTTACGAGCAAAACTGGATTCATTTCTTCACGTCGCTTCTCCATTTGCAAACCGTTCCTCTCCCCTTGTTCTCGATGACCTATGTGCCTTAACTCACAGCTCCTCGACTGCTGGAAAACGTTTAATTTGATCAACAAAGGCTCGTTCACGCCGTCCGATTTTCAATTAATTGAACTGAACGAAACTCTCGTCTGTTACTTTGACCCAGCGCGTGTTTCCGCCAGCACCCGTTGTGAAGTGGTTGGTATCACGGACTGATGATTGTGAAATTCAGGGGTCGAACCCCATTTAGGGGCATGCCTATTATCATTGTTGTTAGACTGGGGGTTTTTAACCACAGGCCGGCTCCTTCACAGAGATGAGTTTGCAGTTTGCTAACGGCTCACACGAAGAGAAAAAAACAAGCCCAGAACAAAACAAAACAAAACAACCACCTAGGGCAGCACTGTCAAGTGTCGTTCGATACATGGATGCGTCTTTGAGAAGGCTGTTCCAACTTCCAAATTAACACTGATGTGTCTGCATCTTCTAGATCTGGGAGAATGGAAGAATCCGGGTTATGGTAATGGCATGGGAAGAACGTGGGGCACACAAACACAAACAAACAAACACACACCCTCTTAAAAAAGAAACAAACAAACAAGAAGAAGAAAACAAGAACAAGAGGAAAACAAGAACAACGATTATCTCCGCTTTGAACGAGGCACAAACATCCACACTACCACTGCCGCTGACAGTTTTAAGCTCTCGCACACAGGGACACTAATCCACTTCCATCCCCTTTGGAGAGTGAGGGCTGGGGTGGGCAGTGGGGCAGGACATAACAGAGCGTGGTTATGTCTGAAGAAGCACTGTTAGCCACAGCCTTGACACGAATATGACAGAAGAGCCGTCAGCGACAGGACAAAGAGAACAATCACCACGGAGTTTTATACTGATGGGTTTTTTTTCTTTTTCTCCTGATCTTTGAATTACGCATGTGTGTTCTGGTGTCAATTCGTTCTTCGTAAACTTCATGCACACATACTCTCTCTCTCTCTCTCTCTCTGACCTTCTTCTTCTGCGCATTATCCATCCTTCTCATCTTTCCAGTTTTGGAAGTTATAAGTCGGTGTTATTCTGGTGTATATCACCTAGTGTAAATGAATAAAAAAAAATAACAAAAAATAATCCTGCACCTGTGTCCATTAACCCCACCCCCACCCCACCCCCTCAAACTGCAAACAGGACTCAGCATTCATTATCTCCCAAGACACTTATCCTTTTCTTCCAAACATCTATGGAAAGAAAGAAACAAGGGAAAGAACGCTTCAACAAATACAGGAAGACATAAAATCGGAAACTTCCACGGCTGCCGTGGCGATGTGTACGTGATGGCGCAATCATCCAGCTCAATAACAACCCGCTATTTGCATGTCGACACCAGAAATGAGAAACAGGGTTATGACACGGTAGACGAAACATGCCAAAGAAATTGCACAGAGGGGACAAAGGGTATGTGTACACAGAATGTGTGATGTGATTACATCACATCGTGCAGTGGCATGTGAAGAGAGGATGAAAACAAAGAAAATGGCTCGGAGCTGGACGCGCATAATGATATCCATAAACGTGCCGAGGGTTAACTCACTCAGTACGGCCAGTCCTCTCTTCTCCTCTACACAGATCCCTCGGATGTCCAGTGGGTGTGTCAATGATCCAACCTTTAGCTTTCGTCGTCAGAATTGTGGTATTATTTGTCAACATTCACCTCTTCAGTGTAAGAGCCTTCCGTTTGTAATATTTTGATGTAGGTAATTGGGGAGAAACGCTGTTAACGTCGTCTCTTTCGCCGTTCGTATGGAGTGAGTTAAGGTCAGTCAGCCTATCAGTTTCTCTCTCTCTCTCTCTCTCTCTCTGTCTCTCTGTCTGTCTCTCTCTGTCTCTCTCTCTCTCTTTCTGTGAAAAATGTTCTTCCAAATAATTAGATGGGATGTCCAAGGGCACAAACCCCGTTTACGAAAGTTAAAAATAAACATCTAACAACACTGCACAAAAAGTGCTTGCCATCATTGGATTATCTGTATAGTCATCACAGTCATTGTCTACACCCAAACAAAAGCATTTTTCAGGTTTATAAGATAAATGAACTAAATCATCATCATCAACAACAAAGCAATAAAAAAAATATATCAAAAGCTTTACAGTTTAGCTCATGTAGAAGAGCTGCGGTTGTACGCAAAGTTGGCATGCACAATTGTTAACTGTTCATTACATAAATTTGCCATTAACATTTCAGTAAAGTTGGTGGTCCTTTTGGTATGGACAAAATTTTAACTGTTCGTTTCTGAAATAAGCGATAGCTTTCGGTGGGGTTGATTTGTTTCATCACTCCATCGTCTACATTGTCGGAGGACAAGCAGCTCATCAAAACCCACAAAAACGACATCTAAACACGTTCTGTACCAAACCTCACACATAGCGACATCCAAACACGTTCTGTACCAAACCTCACACATAGCGACATCCAAACATGTTATGTACCAAACCTCACACATAGCGACATCCAAACATGTTCTGTACCAAACCTCACACACACCGACATCCAAACATGTTCTGTACCAAACCTCACATATAGCGACATCCAAACACACTCTGTACCAAACCTCACATATAGCGACATCCAAACACACTCTGTACCAAACCTCACACACACTGACATCCAAACATGTTCTGTACCAAACCTCACACACGCCGACATCTAAACATGTTCTGTACCAAACCTCACACACACCGACATCCAAACATGTTCTGTACCAAACCTCACACACACCGACATCCAAACATGTTCTGTACCAAACCTCACATATAGCGACATCCAAACACACTCTGTACCAAACCTCACATATAGCGACATCCAAACACACTCTGTACCAAACCTCACACACACTGACATCCAAACATGTTCTGTACCAAACCTCACACACGCCGACATCTAAACATGTTCTGTACCAAACCTCACACACACCGACATCCAAACATGTTCTGTACCAAACCTCACACACACCGACATCCAAACATGTTCTGTACCAAACCTCACATATAGCGACATCCAAACACACTCTGTACCAAACCTCACATATAGCGACATCCAAACACACTCTGTACCAAACCTCACACACACTGACATCCAAACATGTTCTGTACCAAACCTCACACACGCCGACATCTAAACATGTTCTGTACCAAACCTCACACACACCGACATCCAAACATGTTCTGTACCAAACCTCACACACACCGACATCCAAACATGTTCTGTACCAAACCTCACATATAGCGACATCCAAACACACTCTGTACCAAACCTCACACATAGTGACATCCAAACATGTTCTGTACCAAACCTCACATATAGCGACATCCAAACATGTTCTGTACCAAACCTCACACATAGCGACATCCAAACATGTTCTGTACCAAACCTCGCATATAGCGACATCCAAACACGTTCTGTACCAAACTTCACACACACCGACATCCAAACATGTTCTGTACCAAACCTCACACAGCGACATCCAAACATGTTATGTACCAAACCTCACACATAGCAACATCCAAACATGTTCTGTACCAAACCTCACACATAGCGACATCCAAACATGTTCTGTACCAAACCTCGCATATAGCGACATCCAAACATGTTCTGTACCAAACCTCGCACACACCGACATCCAAACATGTTCTGTACCAGTGTCAGGTCCCACGGACCACAGTGAACCATCAATGGTAGGTGACCATGGTGTCACATACCAGAGGTATTTTGACATTAATAGCATGAATCATTACTGTGCGAAATTCTGTGATGATGCTTTTTTACGCATTTATTACGAATCTACCGTCTGTTCACATGCCAAAGAGTTTGTCGTTGTCGTGAGGTGATGTTGGATTTGCTGAAGTAAGAATATCAGCTTTGTCTTTCACACGGAGCCGTGTAGCAAACTGAGCCCACAAAGGGATTTCGTAAAACCAAATCATCTCTTCCTTTTCACCACACACATATACACAACCTTGAAGTGTCATGACAAATACAATTATTCTATTCTATCCTGTTCTGTTCTATTCTGCTCTCTCTCTCTCTCTCTCTCTCTCTCTCTCTTTCTCTCTCTAACACACACACACACACACACACACACACACACACACGATCACAACATCTAAATGGAACACTTCCTTTGACCATGCACGGAAATTGCTATTAAGATAGCTCCTGAATTTTGGACGCCAAAAAAGACGAACTTTGCTTTTGACCTTCATTTTTATCATCCTCTTCTCCATCCTTTTCTTCTTTTCCTTTCCCCTGTCCCTCCAGCATCTCTTGTTGACTAGTTTAACTCACCCAGGCGTGAAGCAGACACAAACACC
>JAAQRG010280108.1:5000-13373 GCA_011634625.1 Babylonia areolata | reverse complement strand
TTGTCAAATTCAAAACCGCATGTCAAAAATTCCAGTATCAGAGCTGTGCAATGTGACCTTCATCATGTTCATGCCAGCTGCCAGGTGTTGGCATCTGTCAATCAGTGTCAGTCTAAAAATAGCCTGTCTGGGTGTCAAGTCTATTGATTTAAAAATTTTTTTTTATGTCATCTGCATCCAAAATCAGCTCTGACCAAAGTTTGAGTTTGGATGGATCAGCCATGCCTTTGAGTGGAACTGATAAGGTTACCATTGAAAACTGTTGAAGGAGAAAGGCTGGGGTGGAAGAAGGATCGTAAAGGAACTGGAATGACCGCTACTCGGACGAGAAAGACTTTACGTTAGAGATAGCTAAAATCGTCAAAACGATCGCGTTTATGGGAAACGGAAAAGAGAAATCCAGCCATCTCGCCTCTATCATGAGACTTCTAGATTTTCATAAAAGATATATGGTTTCAGCTGGAGTATCCTGGAAATGAAAAACAAACATTCATTTTATTGACACTGATAGAGGTTAATAGTGAAAGCTACATTCAGTTATTGGTTGACAATCTTCTCCCAGATTGTAGGCGTCTTTATCCTAGAAACAATTACGTGTTTCAGCAAGCTGGGGCTCCTTCACACACAAGTAGGGTAACCCAGGCCCATCTGGAGGAGGCTACACCAGAATTCATCAAGAAAGATGAATGTCCTCCACAAAGTCTTGACTGTAACCCAATGGATTATGCCATATGGGACTCTATGAAGGAGAAAGTTTACCGGGGAGTGAGAGACAAATTGACCGAGCAGGCGTTAAAGGACATGATAATTATGTCATGGGAGGAGATATCGGTGGAAGAAACACGTAAAAGCATTTCTGCTTGGAAGAAACGGCTTCGTTTAGTCGTGGAGGAAGATGGAGGCCACATTGAGCATAAACTGAAATAAGTGAGTTTTCCTCTGATACTGGATTTTTTGACATGCTGTTTTGAATTTGACATTTTGCAGACATGTTGATGATACCCTAAGGTTAATGTGTGAAGCGGTTCACGTTTTTTGGGGACACCAGATATAGCCTATATATTCATCTGTGTGTGTGTGTGTGTGTGTGTGTGTGTGTGTGTGTGTGTGTGCTCGGTATATGTCTGTGTGCGTCACGTTGTCAGATAAGCCTATGTGACTGATAACACACAAAAAAATAGCTCTTTTTACGTGCGCATATATGTATGTATTTGTGTGTGTGCGTATGCGTGCGTGTGTGTGTGTGTATGTGAAAAAATATATATCGAGAGAGAGGGGGTGGGTGGGAGTGAAGGTACAATCGACGTGTTCCATTTCGAAGACGACTGTGTGAAAAGTATGCTGTAGACCCCACCCCTCACCCAAACCCCCAGTTGTCCTGTCTGTCTCCTCTCTCCTTTCTCTCTCTCTCTCTCTCTCTCTCTCTCTCTCTCTCAATACTCGTAGCAGCACCAACAGGGTCACAGGATAGGCTTGTGTTTATTAATATCCCTGCTGTCGAACAGTCTCATAAACACGATAGTGTTGACATGGCAAACAACGGCCCATCGGACAGGAAGACTGACCAACATCTCATGTGGTTAGTCCACTGGTGGAGTGCATGTCAGTCATATTTTACGTCCGTGTAAAACAGAAATTTGTGCGTTTACACCCTTCGATGACCTCGCTGGCACTTGGAAGTGAGAGAGAGAGAGTGTGTGTGTGTGTTGTGTGTTTCAGTCTATTCACATCGTATGATTTTAGAACGTGGCAGTGAGGCGCGAGTGTGCCTGCATGTGTATGCGTATGTGTGTGTGTGTGTGTGTGTGCGCGCGCGCGTGTGTGCGTGCTTACGTAGGTGTGATTCTATTCATTGTCTGTTGCAGTGACTCCGAGTAAGTCGAGCAAAATGTACACCGTGTTTTATTTATGGTCTGAAAAATTATTGATGTGTTCAAGGGCGCAGTTGTCCTGTAATAATCTGGTGTCCCCAGGTTTAGTCTGTGTTATTAACTCACCGTCTTCTATCGATAAGCGAATGCTTTGAGGACGCATTCATTTTGCGTTACTTTTCGGAGGATCACCTTTTCTTGTTGAGTTGGTCGTCCATTGTGAATATCAGGGGCATTGTGCATTCCAAAGGAATTGTGAGTATTTAGATTGTAATATGGATGGCTATGAGTTACTGTCACGGACGACATAATGGTTCCGCTGGTTTTTTTTCTTTTCCTTTACGTTTATGGAGGGCCGGTGGGTCGCTGGATTATTTTTGGAGGCGGGTGTGTTTCTTATGCGCGTGCACGATGTTTTCTATCGTGCGTGTTCCCCTTGTGTTCGAGCGAAGTGAGGTCGTGCTGTTGTCATGTTTTCTATGTTTTGTAAGTGTTTCGTGCAACTGAACGGGAAAAAATATATAGGAAGCTGAGTGAACGGAGTTCTAGTGCTTCAAATGCTCCTCGCCGGTTTGTCCCCAGCTTCACTCGAAGGGAGTCAGTCCTTGGAGAAGGACAGTGGTAGAACCAGCGCTTAGCGGCTGATGTTCGTTGTTCTTTTTCCTCTGTAAACGACTTTGTGTCCGCCAGTGGAACTGTTCTTCATCTGTGTTTCGATGTTAGCACCCGTTGTTCGTTTACGGAACACAGTGCGGTGGCCAGTGGGTGACTTTTGTCTTGTCCCGTCAGGTTTCTCCAGTTGCCTGGCGCGCGTCTTGAGGTGTTGTGCCTCCGTTCGAATCGTGGGGAAACGTCACGTCGCTCTAGGTAGGAGCTTGTGTTCCAGTCTTGTTTATGTATTGTTTTTCTCCGTCGTGGTTCATTGTTAACGTTTGTATTTTCTGTCTCCTGTTTGTTGTGACCTTTCTCTTGTCACGGTTTATTGTTAAAGTTATGAGCCTGTGAAGGGGCGATGAGTTGTCACATGTTGCTCAAATGTTACAGTGGAAATGTAAGGAATAAATATTGAAATTTAAGAATTGGGGAGGAGCTACATTTTTGTCATGTCTGCCCAAGTAGGAGTTTTCAGTGGAAGGGGGTAATGTTAGATATTTTGCTTTTTACATGGTCAAGACAATTTTATTGGATATTTTTGTTAAGGTTTAAGGAGCTCGTCCAACTAGAGGCCACGAGTTAACATCGGGAATAAATTTATGCTTGTATAAAACAGTACTGTTGTATATGGTAAATGATTTGTTTTATGACATGTGAAATACTGAAAGGGAGATAATTATTAGTCTATTTTTACGGCGTCGAGGCGGCGAGGAGTGCGGAAAAAGATGCCGGCAACCATTGATAATGCCATTCACTTCCAACCAACTATAAACGTATGTTTTCCATAATATTTGAAAAAAAACACAAAGGATATCTCTCGAAATAATTATTTATCAATGGTTTTGGGCTGCCAGTGCGTCTTCCTGCGCGCTCCTCGCTGGGTGCCGCCAGTTTTGTAGAGGTTTTAGTTGTAACATGGTGGTTCCAGACCACCCGCCTCTCGGAGCCGGCGACGGATCCGCTGAGGGCTCCGCTGACGTTTCCATACTGGTGGCCTGTCTTCCGTCCGCCAGCATCACAAACACTCCTATGTTCATGTGTTTATTTTACTTTATTTTTTTATCGTGGAAAACAGACCATCCTGTGCTTATAGTGATGGTGGTTTGACATCTCATTTATCAGTGTCCTAGTGGGAAAAAAATGTGAAAAGACTAAAGCTGTACTTCTGCTGCCGTTTTATTTTGTGGTTGTTATTGTTTGTTTTTGTATGCTCTTGATAATTAAAAAAAATAAATTATTTACATACATATAGACATATACACACAATCATTAAATGCATTACATAATTTCGTTTCTGTGTGGGCTTGTGTTGTGGCGTCTGTAGTAGGGTATATTGGGGAGGGTGCACGTCCGCTTTAGCACGCGTGACAGTTACATTTTTTAGCAATTTAAGCTTGGATTCCCATAATGTTTCTTCTGGCCAGATCAGTGTTTATTTCACGTACTTTATTCCTTGGCACTATATTAAAGACAAAAAGACTTCTTTTAAGAAGCGATTAAGGACAGGATTTGTTTTATTTTATTTATCTCCTTTTTGAACACGCTTGTAAAGTCATCTGTTCTTTCACATGGTCTCTTTGTTCAGTGTTTGTGATAAAGCTAAAGATAGTGTTACTTTGACCTACTGGCCCACTGGTATGATTATTTCTATATACAAATAACTTAGCGTACTAATTACCTGTCCTAATTACCTGTATCCTGATAACTTTCTCGTCAGTCGAAAGTTTTAGACTAAATTTCAAGAGACAGAGAACGAATGAATGTTTAATGCATTTCGGCCACGGGCACATGTACATATATTGGGAGTTTGGGAGAGGGTTGAGAAGCGCGCGCGCACACGAGAGAGAGAGAAAGAGAGAGAGAGAGAGAGGTATTGGGTGGAGAACTTGACACTTTTGACACTTTTACACTTTAATGTCATTGGCCATGAGGTCCTTAGGAAATGGGTGAATGTGTCAACGCATTTTCATCGCATTACAAACCACAAGAATGAAAAACCACAAAAGTGCGTGCTACACATGGACCCCGGTCTGTCGTTTCATCCGAATGACTAGCGTCCAGACCACCGCTCAGGGTCTAGTGGAGGGAGACAAGATACTGGCGAGAGTGGGGATCAATCCAGTGTGCTCAGATTCACTCGCTTCCTACGCAGACGTCTTAACTTTGGGTCTACGTCCGCGCGCTCCGTGTGTGTGTGTGTGTGTGTGTGTGTGTGTGTGTGTGTGAATCGGGCGCGCGTGTTCTGTTTTACAGTCTCACGAACATAGACGGACAAACTGAACAACCACAGTGTCTTCATCATCATCATCACCGTCACCATCGCCATTGTTGTCAACATATTATTCTTAATGTTGTGTTTGAAGCAGTACTCCAACTGATACCTTTCTCGCTGAGTAACTCCTCTGCATTTCACTCAACTTTTCATCGTGTGTTTCAGACTTGAACCTCGGATCCGGAAACACTGACAACCTCACAATCCAACACTGCCCGGACCACACTGCACGCGACAAGCCTAAACTCCTCTCCCCTGGATGACAGACGAGGAAAGGAAACTTTTAAGTCCAAACCTGATGTCCTCAGTGCAGTCACAGTGCTACGTCCACACCTGACGTCATCAATGCAGTGATAGTGTTACGTCCACACCTGACGTCATCAGTGCATTCACAGTGCTACGTCCATACCTGACGTCATCAGTGCAGTCACAGTTAATGTCACGTCCAAACCTGATGTCATCAGTGCAGTCACAGTGTCACGTCCAAACCTGATGCCCTCAGTGTAGTCACAGCTGCTGTTATTCACACCCAAAACACTGTGGACGCGCACCGACTTCGGTTCTGCCCGTCAGGGATGCACGAGTCTTCACAGCAGCTGCAGTTGTTAGGAATGATGCAGATTAAAAGAGGAGGATGCGTTCAAACGCGGTATGTGTCTCTTAGTGTTTTTTCAATTCAGTTTTGTTTTTATAGCTGAGTTGTTGACGAGTTAATGCTTTATATGTTGAGTTGTTGGCGAACTCGTGTATTGTCTGTTGAGTTCATAATTATGTTTTACCCGTTGAGTTATCGAGGAGCTCGTGTATTATCTTTTGAACTGTTGACGAGTCAATATGTTTTACATGCTGAGTTGAGGACGAGTTCTTGCGCTATCTGTTGGGTTGGTAATGAATTACAGCATTATCTACTGAGCTGTTGACTAGTTTATATAGTATCTGTCCAGCTGTTGAAGAGTTCACATTCCTTAACTCTTGAGGAGTTGACGAGACGAGTTCATTATCTTACATATCGAGTGGTTGACGAGTTTCTGTCTTGTCTGTTGGGTTATTGACTGCTGACGTTTGATTACAGCCTTGTCATTGGCATTAAGTTGAGAAATAAGTTCTAAGAGCAAGAAATTAGGAAAGAAGTTGAAGGTACCGAAGGCAAACTGCTAATTTCTCTTTTTCTTCCTGACAATTACGACGCAGATTCAGCCATCCTCCTCCTCTCCCCTCTTCTCCATCCCCACTTTCTTCGGCGTGAAGAGTCTGTTACTGTTTCCCCACAGATTCAACTGTCTTAGAAATTATTTCATTTTGAGCCGGTTTCCATGAATGATCGGTTTTGATCTCTATGAACTCTGTATTTCGGCACTCTTGACATGTATGTAATTGTAGCTGCATCATAACTGAAAACAGAAAATAGTGGAAAGTGTGGACAGACCACTTCTTGTGGCATGATACCTAAGTAGGAAACGTTCTAAAGTCTCATTAGCGATTTTGCTCGCGAAGCTTCGGACAATCATCTTGCGTAGAGCGGGGAAAAAGAATGACTTAATGTTCGTGCGCTTTTGCGCTTTGCAATCAGACTCTCGAAGTTTTGTCTTCTTTATTTATCTTTCTTACATCACCCACTTTCTCTCCTTCCTTTAGTTCTTTAGTTCGTCTTTACAGCATTCATTTCGATTCGCATTTTCAACACATTTTATTTCATTATTAGAGAAAAGCATGAAAACTAATATTCATTGAAAGACCACGGTAATCAGCAATACGATTCAAGCAGTGTTCGGTCATCACGCCCTCCCCCTTCACGCCCCCACTCCCACCAACACAGCCTTTTCCCCAACCCCCTGCATCACCGTGCCGAATTTCTCACATGGTGTTAAAAACATAGCCGTTAACGGTCCCGGGCAATAAATCACAAAGCTGCGTCAAAAACCGAGCTTTATCTTTCCATGGTCTACTGTCACCTTTATTAATCGTCATGAGGAGCGCCATATTAATCTTCACCAGACAATGTTCCCCAAAGCGGGTGGTAGTGTTGGTTCTGGCGATGGTCTTCATGTCCGTGACGTATCTCTACCAGCGCACCAAACCCCCCGCCACCACGTCCCACGTCTGGTACACCCAGCCAGCACCTTGCAGACTGCCGGACTCAGTGCTGCAGGACCTCGTCAGCCTGGCCTTTCACATGCACGGCGTGCTGGACAGTTTGCATGTGCAGCACGCACTGTGCTACGGAACACTATGGGGAGCTCTGCGCCAGGGCCAGGTGCTCCCCTGGGACACCAACATCGACTTCTGCGCGATGGACGTGGACATGGCTGCCGTGTCGCACGCGCAGCTGAAGGAGGCCTTCCTCGAGAAGGCCATCCTCCTTGACTATGACTGGACGACGGGGATCTACCACGCTCGTTCTCACCGAGGCGTGGAAGGGCGTGTGCACGTGTTCACCAAGATCTACTCCGTCCACGACGGGCAGGAGATGGCGGTGCCTGGAGGCTTGACGAGGGCGGTGTGGAGGTGGCTAGGGGAGCGGCAGCTGTCGTTTCCGGCCCTGCTGCTGGACGCGCCCTTCAGGGAGGAGAGCTTCCACGGACGGGGGATGCCAGTGCCTCACGAGGGGATCGAACTGCTCAAGTACCTCTACCCGGACGACTGGTGGCGGGAGGTCAAACCTTCGGGGTGTGTGTGAGGCCTGTGTTGGACTGGTGTCGGGCGTCGTCTGGTGGAGGAGCATGATGAGTTGCTAGTTGTGTCATGGATTAGTGGAGGGGAAAGGCGGATATGCGTACAGAGATCCTGGCTGTGTCGTAGTTTCGTGAGGAGGAAGGTAGCAGATTGGTTAAGACGCTTATCTGCCCGTACAGTGTCCGTGACGGACTGGGTTCGAATCCAGGTCTCGCCCTTTCTCCGAAGTTTGACCACCGATGAATGGTAGAGACTCGACGTTCAGAAACGCTCCATTGAATCCCCGTGCCTCTCCTTTCTTCCAAGTTTGATATTGAGCATCCAGTCATTCGGATGAGACGATAAACCGAGGTCCCAATGCACCATGCACTTGGTTCACCGAGTAAGAACCCATGGCAACATAAATGTTGTCCTCTGGCGAAACTCTGTAGAAGATATCCGCTCTGATGGGTACACAAATATCTGTGCATGCACTCCAGGCCTGACTAGCGCGTTGGGCTATATTGTTGGTCAGGCATCTGCTCAACATGTGGTGTAGCGTATATGGACTAGTCCGAAAGCAGTGATGCTTCCTTGAGAAATTGAAACTGAAAACGACACTGTCGTGGTTTGGTGAAGGAGGAAAAACGGATATGTGTGGTGAGTTCTTGATTGTGTCGTGGTTGGAGAAGACACGAGGATTGTGTGTGATGGCAAATATCGCTGTTGATGTGATGTGAGGGGGATAAGATCCCCTGACTGTGTGTCATTGTTGGGAAGGTAAATGGACTGTGTGATAACATCAGATCTTATGTCATATCTCGTCATATCTGATGCGTGGTAACACCTCGTCATATCTGATATGTGATACCCTCGTCAGATCTGATGTGTGATAACACCCTTGTCACATCTGATGTGTGATAA
>JAAQRG010280104.1:0-13362 GCA_011634625.1 Babylonia areolata | reverse complement strand
AGACCGAGGCTGGTATAGGATCGAGCTCACAGGATTTTATTGTCATTTCTTTCAGGATTTCATGGACTTCTGTTTCAGTCAGTGGATTAAAAGAATGGAGAGGAGTGCCGCTGAATTGAGGATCAGGATGAGCAGGTTGGAAAGACATTTGGTCTAAGATGGTACGAATGTTTTGGACTTTGTCGAAAAAGAAAGAGGAGAAGACATTGGGGAGTTCAGATAAAGTGTAGGCAGAAGGAAGAGGAGTCTTTTTTTGCAGTTCCAAGAAGACTTGACAAGATAGAATAAAGAGATTTGGTGCATGTGGCATCAAGGACTTGAGAAGAAAAGAAGTTTGTCTTTGCTGATGAGATCATATGCCTGACTTTATTTATTTGTTTTTGGAATATTTGATTGTGGACTTGCAGTTTTGTTGATCGCCATCGTCTTTCCAGTTGGCGACATTTGCGTTTTGCAAGTCGAATGTCTTGTGTGAAGCATGGGGTGGAAGGTCTGTCAGGGAGCATGCGGGTAGTGGGGGGTGCATGTTCATCCAGCAGTTGAGAGAGGACAGTTTTGTAATGTGTAGAGACGTCGGTATGGGAAGAAATTTTGGAAAGGCATTCAGCAGCTTGAGAAGAAAAAGTGTTAATGTTGATGGATTTCAGGTTGCGACAAGTAACAGATTTTTTGGTTCTGGTAGGTTTTGTTTTTCACTTCTATTTCCTCATGTTCTGTTGTGTGGTGTAATGCACTGTTGTATATGTATTGGTTTATGTGAGGCTCTTAGATCCCATTATAAGGGACTTTGCACCATATAAATACAATATATAGGTAATATTATTATCTACAAGGCATGCATGAAAAGGCAGGTTATCTGTAGGGCATGCAGGAAAAAGATTCATATCTAACAACAAAAGATTCACATTTTTTCCAAAGTCAAAATAATTTTACATTGAAAGATGTTCAAAACATCTGCTAGTGTGTAAAATATTTGTGTCCATATCTGAGGTCACCAGTCAACACTTGGTCATAGAACACTCGTGAGTAACAAATTACAATACTGTTTTTGACAGCCTTCCAATGCACAGTTTCATGAGTATTATAATGTTATCACACATGCATGATCATTTTCAGCTAAAAGCAGAGCGAGAGAGGCTGTCTGCAGAGCTGGAGACTGAGAAAAAGAAGTTGGAGAGACAACATGAAAGAGAGCTTGAGGAGTTGAAGAGAAAACTGATCTCCCGCAGAGAGGCTTTCAATGAACAGCTTCAGGAACAAGTATGTCAGGTGTCTGTATAAGCTGTGTTTGTGGATGAATGTGTCTATGAATAATCATGTGTTTGTATCCCATATGATAAATGTGTCTTTTGGATGATGGATATGTGAACATGAGATTTACATGAGGAAACAGATAAAATTATCAAGTGAGAAGAACAGACAAGAAAAGAAAGAAACTGATTTGCAGTTATTATCAGTGGCTACCATCTCCAATGTGGAGTCTTTCCAGCCAGATTAAATTCAAGCGAAGAAAGGAGATTGATTTGGAAGAAAACCAAAATGTATGGAAAGAAAGATAAATATTTTGTCCAGACATGCTTAGTTTCTTTCCAGATGAGCCACAGGAGAGGCAGAATTTCATCAGCAGTGAAAGTGAGCTGTGGGTTTTTCATCCTTGAATCATCTGGCTTGCTGTCCATGGTTGTCAGTGACAAAGAAAGCAGAAAGCAGCTATTAAATCAAAACTAGTTTGCTTTGTATCATCTTTTTACATTCTGTTCTGAATCTGGAAGCAGGTGAGAATTCCAAAAGTCTATGCAACAAATACATTTCTTTCTTTTCATGTTCTCACATTATGAGAGAAACAGAGATCTGTTACCCCCTGTGAGTAATTAAAATGAAGCCTTTTTTTTTTTTTTACAACGTGTTCTGCATACACATGGACATCCAAACTTAAAACATTTGACCCGTTCACACAGAGATGATGCCATTTAGTTACACCCGGTTGACACGGTCGATTCAATTTCTCTTTTATGTTCATTCTAGTTTTATAGTTTTAAAGTTGATATGAAAATTGAGTATTTTGTTAAACTAACAACATGTAGAGCCAAGTACAAGTACTTCTAAACGTTCTATGAAGTGAAAAGGACTTCATTTAGAGAAAAGTCAAGACTGGAAATTTTTACGTTTCATCAGTTCAAGGGTATTAACTCTCATGGTTTATTATTTTTAACTGTGAATTCCGACTGATTCTGTGGATATTTTTATGGCAGTTCGGGGCATAATCCAGTAAATGGTGAGGCGTTCACAAATCTTTCTCTGATTAGATATTTAACGGTATCCTTCTCCAACTTTATAGTCACATGTTATCGTGTATTGTCGATTGAATATAGGATTGAACGGGCAGGTCAACAATTTGAAACAAAATGGCATCGTTTGCATTCGCGAAGAATATGAGCACGTGCTTTGAATATGTATAAATATGTGTACGCAATTGATTTTTGCCCATGACCTTCAGGGCTCAGCCAATAGATCTATAAAGTCCACTTGTCCTATTGATTTTAGTATTTTCCAAAAAAAGACCACTTGGGCGAATAAACATAGTGAAAGCCCTGTACACTGAGAGTAAAACACACAAGCTTTTTATGTATTGAGAAGAATTTCAAAGTGTAATGTTTAAGATGAGAAAGATCAGTTTAAAGCAAAATAAATCCCCTAGCATTAATTACACATTAATTTCCCTTTTTTACTATCTGCACCAAAGACATGCAAAATAAATATAACTTCCATGCTTAGCAAAAGAAGTTCCTGTTTGAACAAAAAATGATAAAAATGACTGCTCTTGTTGTTGTGTCAGAATATCACTTGTTGTTGTGTCAGAATATCAGATCAAAGTGCCAAGTTTAGAGAATTAAAAAAAATAATAATAATAACTGTAAATTCAGTTTGCATATAATTTGGCTTCTTTTTTTTAATTTTTTTGTGCCCATCCCAGAGGTGCAATATTGTTTTAAACAATATGACTGGAAAGATCGGAAGTTTTCCTATTTTTATGCCAAATTTGGTGTCAACTGACGAAGTATTTGCAGAGAAAATGGCAGTGTTAAAGTTTACCACAGACACACAGACACAGACACACACACACACACACACACACACACACACACACACACACACACACACACACACACACACACACACACACACACACAGAGAGAGAGAGAGAGAGAGAGAGAGACAACCAAACACTGGGTTAAAACATACTCACTTTGTTAACACAAGTGAGTCAAAAAGGTAAATTTGGAGAGCGCTTTTTAACGCTCGAGGCGCTTTACATTAACAGCGAAAAGTGATACCAAAGAAACAATAATATGGTATGGTGTATAATGCAAAAAGATAACAAGTAACAACATTTCACACACATACACACATACACACACACACACACACACACACACACACACACAAATGGACGCACGTACACACGCACATATCACATACATGCACACACATAATGCACACATATGCATACACACACACACACAGTCATAGCACAACACATATGAACACACACACACACACACACACACATACAAACACACATACACACACAGAGGAAGCCTCACCCACACACCCTCTGTTTTGGTCTTCATGCATGCGCATCACAATTAAGTAATCAGTGTGGATGGAAAAAGCATGTTCTTAAATGGTGGGAAGGGATAGACCTATCATAGTAATGGGTAAAGAGAGATGTTTTCATACCAGACTCTAAGGACTGACTAAGTTGGAGAGAGTATAATAAAGAGTTTCAGAGCTTAGCTTCTGAAAAAGAAAAGGCTTGTTGGTCATGCTGTTGCTTGTCTAATTAGGAAGCTGAAAGAGCCTGGTGTCAGCACAGGATTGAAGGGTCCTGGAGGGAATGAAATCAAACAGTCAGCTTGACCTCTCCAGGTCTAAAATTGATGATAAAAATGAACAAACATGTATTATCACTTGATATGTTACAAATAAAAACATTCCTGTACTTTGAAGACACTTCACTGGTTGTAAATGAAAATGGTCCTGAAAATGATGAATATGAAAAATATGTCTTGAAAATAAAGAAGATTTTATTATGAAAATGAAGACTACAGTCTTTCTTAATGTT
The DNA here is from genome assembly GCA_011634625.1 of Babylonia areolata. Lineage (NCBI taxonomy): Eukaryota > Metazoa > Mollusca > Gastropoda > Neogastropoda > Buccinidae > Babylonia > Babylonia areolata. Next base: position 9,236 of record JAAQRG010280104.1, on the reverse strand, counting down.
TTCTTGCCTTCTGTCCTTGCCTCTTACCCACTCTACTTTAGGTCATTTTGTCAAAAGCTGATCTTGAAAAAAAAAGGTATTTTCTGACTGTTTCAGTTCATGACCGTTATTTCCATTGAGGAGCAATCTTTCCCATTTGAAGGCTTTTGCCGATACTGATGTTCTTGTCAGATCATGGCTGTTTCTTGCTCTAAACTCTTGGACTTGAACATTTACAACATTTCATCCTCAAGTCATTGTTCCAGAAAATCTAGCAAGAGATCTCTGATCCTTGGAAACCTTTTATGTTCTCTTTGGCAAGATTGAGAAATGGTTTTGATACATGATAAAATCTGCTGGAACAGAAAAGAATTAGGAGACGCTTTCCTGCCCAGCGCATATGTTAGAAGACATTACATCCTAGTTAATCAGTCGCAAAGACCTTGACTTAAACTGCCATGAGGTTGCATGTGCAGTGATGCCGGCCTTGCTCTGATTGAAGTGGTAGTTTATGAATGATTGACTTTTCACCAAAGTTTATTCACACTTGATGTTTGAGCTGATAAAAAATGTACTGGACAACGATCTCACTGATGAAAAGATAATGGGAAATTTTTTTCTCTTCAGCAATAATATAATTGCACTTTCTCAACCTTTATCGGTCTGTGTCCTATGTCAGATGCTGATTTAAACTCCTAGTATGTTATGTATGTTTGAGGGACTGTAGTAAACAAACTTGTTTTCTCTGGAAATAGTTTGTCTGTTGATATTAGATTTGGCTTAAAAGTAAAAAAAACCAGAGTCCTTTCCACACATTCCAGTTATGATAATGCACTCATGGGAAGGGTACGCACAAAAATTGTGAAGAAGCAAATAAGTGTTTCAACAGTCTCTTTTATTGTTAAATTTTTAGTTGGCACTTTTATTGTGCATGTTGACACTTTTTATCTGACAGGTTGACACTTTGATCTTATTTTTATCAATTTCAGTTCTCGTGAGAACTTCTTCTGCTTTGTATGGAAGTTACATTGATGTATTTGTCTTCCAAGAGCAACAAAATTCTGACATGTAATGTATATCAGTCTGTTACCTAACTCCTTTTTTTTTTGCCAAGCAGATCTCATTTATCCAAAATATTAAAAATTTACACAGCATGAGTCTTACACTGCCTGCATTTGTACTTATCATCCTTTTTTTAGTAAATGGAGTTACTTTGCACATTCTTTTTACAATACTATGATGTGTATCACATCAATAGTTCGTGAGAACATATTGAAAGGAGGCCACTGAACTTTTTCTTCTGCTTTGTGCAAAGGCCCCATGACTTGTGCATACTGTTCATGAATGACCAATTTAAAAAAGAGACCTCCTTGCCTTATGGTCTGGGGTTCATTATTGTTAAACTAAATTTGATATATACTATGCATGCATGTGCGATGTGGATTTTTTACTCTTCTACAGAATAAGAGATACTTTTGGTAAAGTTCAGTGATTACTGACCATCTGAAGAGAAGAATTTGCAGTTTTTCACAGATTGTCACATTGAGTAGCCACTTCTTATTTTTAGTGCTGAAGATTTGAACAAGTTTTTACAGTTATTTTAGTAGTGTGCACAGTGACTTGAGTCATGAGAAGATGACATCATAATCAAAATGTTTGGAGTAGGAGAACACTTCTGATCCACCATTCATGGTATTGCCAAAACAACTGGACTTTTCAAGATTGAGAAGGGAGTAACAGATCTTTTCCAAAACACACATGGGTACAATGGCTGGTATTAGCACTACATCAATGGATTCTACAAGTCATACGCACTATCAGTAACATTTCTGTTAATTTCTTTTTTTTTCTACTAACAAGTTGTGCATTTGTAAGAAATGTTACATTTTATTCACTAATAACTAGTAGATAATGAATCGCACTTTTGGAGTCTGCGATTTTGCTCTCTCATGGTTCTGTTCTTTCTGTCTGACCGGTCCAGTGTTGTTTCTGTTTGGGGTCTGTCATCCTCTCTATACACAGCCGATTTCCACCATTGTGAATCATCATTCATTGTCCCACCATTGCTTCACCGATGACAACCAGCTGTATCTGTTGGGACCTCCGTCTCTCCTTCCCTCTCTCATTGACTCTACTCAGGCCTGCATCTCCAATCTGAAGACATGGATGACTGAAAACAAGCTAGAATTAAATGAGGATAAAACTGAAATCATGTATGAGTGTCAAAGAATCGATAGACAGAAATACAAAAAAAAACTTAGCCTTATGAAGAGCACAGGATCAGGAGTCAAGATGGCTGCGGGAAAAAGAGGGTGTTAGTCAGGGATGCACAGGGGAGGTAACCTACTTCGGGAGGTTATCGGCCGTAGCTACTTTCATTTTTTCCACATAGGCGGGTAGTAGTTTGCACAGGACAGGAATCAGACCCCTGCCGGAGTCTGGACTAGTGGGTCACGGTAAGTATGTTACTTAAACGTAATTTTAGGAAGAAAATTTCCTTTATCACCCCACAAAGGCTTTGCCACTCAGTCTCTCTTCCTTACTCAGTTTCCCTCAGTGGCACTGACATTCCTCTTTCCTCTTCTGTCCGCAATCTTGGTGTCATACTCAACCAGTCTCTTTCCTATCAGCAGCATGTTGCAAATCTGTGCAAACTGTGTTACTTTGAAATAGGCAGAATTGCATCCGTTTGTCATCTCCAGACTGAAAATGCAACCAGAACTCTCCTCTGTGTCTTTATGCTGTCCAGCCTGGATTATTGCAATTCCCTGCTTGTCAGATCGCCCAGCTACCTCATTGCTAGGCTTCAGAAAGTCCAGAACCATGCTGCTCATCTAGTCTTTCGTTCCTCTAAATTTGATCACGTCTCTCCTCTCCTTCATGCTTTACACTGGCTCCCAGTACAAGAAAGAATTATTTACAAAGTCATCTCTCTTTGTTTCATGTCCATTGAGGTTTCTGGTCCACAGTATCTTTCTGATCTCATTCATCCTTACATACCCTCACGCCAACTCCGCTTTTCTTCTGACATCCGCATGCTTAGAATCCCCCCTGCTTGAACCTAAAGGAATGGCCTATGCAGTTTTTCATACCAAGCCCCTATTCTTTCAAATCTACTTCCTCAGCCTCTCCGTCACTCATCCTTGCTGCAATCTTTCAGATCCAGTCTGAAGACCTACCTTTTCCTCTCATGAATAATTCTCAACACCTCATCCCTTTCTAGTATACACTAAAATGACTGTTAGTGAGTGAGTGAGTTTTGATAGTATCAGAATTTGTTGGTTGTATTTTTGATTGTGTACTATTCATAATTGTGTGCTATGACTTGTGTGGGTGTGCTTGTGTATATATATTGTGTGTGTGTGTTGGGAGGGGGGGGGATGAATAATCTTTCATTATGTTTGGTATCTTGTGTTCAGTTTTTTCCTTTTTGGTATTTATGTATGTGTTATATTTGTAAACACCTAGGGCTTATTTTCAAGATTAGGCATAAATGCTCATGATAATAATGATAATTATATGGTTTTTGACTAACTTGTGTAAACAAAGTGAGTCTGTGTTTCAACCTGGTGATCGGTTGTCTGTGTGTGTGTGTGTGTGTCTGTGGTAAACTTTAACATTGCTTCCATTTTCTCTGCAAATACTTTGTCAGTTGACTCCAAATTTGGCATAAAAACAGGAAAAATTCAGTTCTTTCCAGTCATCTTGTTTAAAACAATATTGCACCTCTGGGATGGGCACAAAAAAATAAAAAAAGAAGCCAGATCATACGCAAACTGAATTTACTGTTATATTTATATTTTTCTTGAAAAGAAGCCAAATTATATGCAAACTGAATTTACTGTTTATATTTTTTTTGTTCTCTAAACTTGGCACTTTGATCTGATATTCTGACACAACAACAAGAGCAGTCATTTTTATCATTTTTTGTTCAAACAGGAACTTCTTTTGCTAAGCATGGAAGTTATATTTATTTTGCATGTCTTTGGTGCGGATAGTAAAAAAGGGAAATTAATCTGTAATTAATGCCAGGGGGCTTAATTTGTTTTAAACTTATCTTTCTCATCTTAAACATTACATTTTGAAATTATACTCAGTACATACAAAGCTTGTGTGTTTTACTCTCAGTGTACAGGGCTTTCACTATGTTCATTCGCCTAAGTGGTCTTTTTTGGAAAATACTAAAATCAGTAGGACAAGTGGACTTTATAGATCTATTGGCTGAGCCCTGAAGGTCATGGGCAAAAATCAATTGCGTACACATATTTATACATATTCAAAGCGCATGCTCATATTCTTCGAGAATGCAAACGATGCCATTTTCTTTCAAATTGTTGACCTGCCCGTTCAATCCTATATTCAATCGACAATACACGATAACATGTGATGGAAAGTTGGAGAAGGAGACCGTCAAATATTTATTTAGAGAAAGATTTGTGAACTCCTCATCACTTACTGGATTATGCCCCAAACTGCCATAAAAATATCCATAGAATCAGTCGGAAATCACAGTTAAAAATAATAAACCATGAGAGTTAATACCCTTGAATTGATGAAACGTAAAAATTTCCAGTCTTGACTTTTCTCAAAATGAAGTCCTTTTTACTTCATATAACGTTTAGAAGTACTTTTAATTGGCTCTACATGTTATTAGTTTAACAAAATACTCAATTTCCATATCAACTTTAAAACTATAAACCTAGAATGAACATGAAAGAGAAATTGAATCGACCGTGTAAACTGGGTGTAAGTAAACTTGTACATCTATCTAGATCCAGAAAAAACGGCTAAATGTTGCAGTGTGATTGCAGCTATAGCCAGGTCTCCTTTACCGCGGACTTAAAAAGAATTTTTGATTGCCCTTAAATATTTTTTGAATGCCCAAGATACACCAGAATAATATGATTTAAACAGCGTTCTCACTGTGAGTACCGCAAGTGATTTATCGCTCTTTAAAAAACCATGTTTAAATGTTATATTTTTGAACATCAGCTAAGGAGCCACGATAGTGTAATGGGTAAGACAGTTTCTTCTCACCCGAACACGCGGGGTTTGAATCTGCCGTTAGGACTTTTTTTCTTTTTCTTTTAACCTGAAGCTTTATAATAACAAATACAGAACATATTTTAACGATTAGATTTTTTTTTAAGTGTTTCACAAGTGAGTCTTGAAGGCCTTGCCTCTCTTGTTTTTAATGAAATGAAATATTTTTCCGACAGATTTTGTTTTATTATGCTGAGTGAAATTGATTGACAGCAACATTCAGAATTTATAATTTGCCTATGTATTCTTTTTCTCACGTGAGCCATGAAGGCTTTGCCACTTGGCAAAAAATGTGCTTGATTGCTCAGACTTCATGCACTAGTAAAACTGCGCTTTCAGTGATAATAAAATAAAATGAAGACAGGGCCCTAGGCAATGGTGTTCTGTGTATGTGGAATCAAAACAGGCACTGCAGAACACCACAGAAGTGACCTGAAACTGTGCAAGATGATCTCTGCTGGTTGTCATCCTGACAGCTTGCTGTTGAAATGTCTTTAATAGGGAACAGCTGGCATGTAAACAGAATGATTATTTTTACTTTTGCCTTTTTGAGAGCTTGATGAGCAGCATGGGAGTAACGCACAAACAGAGGACTTGGAACATGAAATAACAACAAAAGAAATAACAACAAAAGAAATTCAGTTAGACAAGATTTATTAGCATGTCTGTATTGATGCTACAGGAGGACAAAATGCAGGAGAAGAAAGCAGACATGGAGCGGCACATGGCCTATCTGGATAAATCTGTGAAAACTGTGGAATGTCAGGTAATGTACTTTCTTTTTTCTACTGTTTCTAACAGTTATCTTTTCTTTAAAAAAAAAAAAAAAGATAAAAAAACCCAACAATCTGGAATGCAAGAGCAGAAAGTCAGTTCTTCAGTTAATAAATACTTGATAAAGTTAGAGTAATAGATTTTTGAATTTATACACATACATTTTGCTAAAGTTGATACAGAAGTAGTTATGCATCATAATGATTGTTTCAGGAAAAAAAGCTGGAAGAGAGGAGACAGAAGTTTGCAGCAGAAAGAGAGCGACTGGAGAAAGAGCAAGGAGTGAGTAGCAATTACTGGGAGTGTCAGGGCTCCTATTTCCATACAAGAGATTAAACACTGATCTGCCCATTTGCTTTAAATTCTGCATCAGTTTGACATGGTACAGTATATGACACCAAAAGCAGGACTTTGTATTATACTCCATGTTTGGTGATACATACACTTACCATGTCAAACTCGAATGCCCGCCCGTCTGTCTCCGCGCCTCCGCCATGGTTCTCATGGGGCATTTTTCTCGATGGCCACAGAATGATTCAGTGCTTTTAGAGGCGTTTGATTGGCTAAGAGTGGACCAGGCAAGACGGGTTGTCTTCACTGTTAGCCGTGTGAAATTTGGCCAAGCAGAGCAAACTGATAGGCCTAGTTTGCATCAGTTTGACATGGTAAGTATATGTATCACCAAACATGGAGTATAATACAAACTCCTCCTGCCGGCATGCGTGGACTATTTATTTGTGGCATTCAGGATAATATAGCGTGTGTAGTGTGACCCAGTGTGCGTCAAGTCATCTCTTAAATGCTGAGACTGTTGGCGCCGTGTCTGATATTGGTACTGTGAAGAAAAAGAAGAAATCTGGTGAATATAGCCTCACACCAGAGCCTCAGTTATTCTGATTAATATATAAAGGTATAATATAAGTGGATAGCCTTTTGCAGTTATGTCATGTTCTTATCGTGTTTATGGCCCGAGGCACCACTGGGTTTTTTTGTTTGTTTTTTAACTCATTCAACCCTGCGCCCACTTGAGAGGCGTGCACAGCTGATTGCCGTTATCCGCCTGAGCTCACCTGACAGGTGGGCGAAGAAACCCGTTTATTTAAACCGGTTCGTCAGATCATTATTATGCATTGAACTGCTAGGTAAGGGAAGTAACTTCAACTTAACTTCCTTCCTCACTTGCACACAAAGTTTCGCTCCAAAAATTGAACAGTTAGTGTGTTTTTTATCCAGTTTTCCACATTGATATGGTAATATGTTAAAGGCTTAATGCACAGTAAGTGTTAAGTGAAATTATGATGGACTCTTACAGCGAATTACACCCATATAATGACTTTTGGTGTCATATACTGGACTATGTCAAACTGATGCAAACCAGGTCTATAAGTATGCTCTTCTTGGCCAGAATTTATCGCTGCAACTCAGTGATATGACATCTCACCATTAGACCGCTGTCTGCTAGCCAATGAAATGCCATTTCTGGCAGTAGGTAAACAATCATTCTCAATGGCTGCCATTTTTCAGATAAGTGACATTATCGATTTGCTCTGTCTTTGCCAACCTTTTATGCATTAGAAATGTTATTTTCATGCATGTTTGTTGTTTGTTGCGGCTTTCCGGGATGTTTTCGTCTCAGTGAGGGCAGACACCTATGGCCTTCGGGAGTGCCACACTCTCATGCTCTCAACTCTCAGCACTCTATGCCTCTTTGCCAGGATTTGCAGGTGGCCTTCTGCCATTCAGAGATTTCCTTCATCGATTTCCTCCTCAAGGAAGTCTGTATGCTCACGGCATATAGTTCTTAGGGGTTTCCTTTGTCGCGGCTGACTCAGCTGTCACGGTTTCAAGGGCTCTCCATGTGAACCAGAAGGCAATGCCCTCCTCCATTTGCTTTGAATTCTGCATCAGTTTGACATGGTACAGTATATGACACCAAAATGGGGAGTTCGTATTATACTCCCAGTTTGGTTAATTATACTTACCATGTCAAACTCAAAGGCCTGCACGTCCTTCCCCACAGTTCTTGCTGTGCTTCACATGGGACGTTTCTTTGCTGGCCATTGGAATGATTGTTTACCTATTGCCGGAAACGGCATTTCATTGGCTAGCAGACGGCGGCCTAATGGTGAGATGTCGTATCACTGAGTTACTGCGATAAATTTTGGCCGAGAAGAGCAAGCTTATAGGCCTGGTTTACATCAGTTTGACATGGTAAGTATATTTAACCAAACTGGGAGTACAATATGAACTCCCCATATTTGTCATATAATTCATCCAATATTTCTCGGGAAAGGGAAAGAGATTAAATTAGCAACTGGTCTAGACAAAATGGCGGATATTTCAATCAAGAAGATAGCCCACAACCTTCAACATCAACAGAAGCTGACATTTTACTATTTCTGTTTTTAATTTAAAGTTACAAGTAAACTATTGCATCCCTCATCTTGAGACTTCAGCAATTTGTGTCAAAATTATATGTCAGTCATTATGTGAAGTTCGGTAGCTATTGTTTCAGCAGTTGGTGTAAATTTGTTCCTGAAGTGAAGCACCCCTTCCTGTTGATGCACCGAAGCCAAAACATGCCAGGCAGGGAGGATTGCACAGGCAGAAGACCTTAAAGGGCTGAAAGGGTTAACATACTGCTGTGGATTCTGCATGACATAATCACATAATTTAATCATGAAAGAATCAAATGAGAACATGACCAAATCTGAATTTGATCCAGTTTAAGAATTTGAAATGTACCTGAGATATAGTATTAACAGAGAGAACTCAGCTGACAGTAGAAATATATACAAAAAATCTTCCTTTTCTTCCGAATTATAAAGCAGGATGAGAAAAGAAGCTTTACCAGTTGGAGCTCATGTGCATGCATCATTTGAAAGAGTACATGCAGTGAAAATGATCAGCAAACATTAAAGAAAAAGAGAGAGAGAGAGAATGGAACAGAATGGTTTATTCACATATAGGCCTCAGCCCCAAGTGAAGGGGTTAAGATGGAGAGAGAAAGAGAAAGAGTACATTTTTAAGCATACAAAACAGTGGATTTAATGTTCCATTTTGTTTACTTGGTAATCAGATAATCTAATGAAAATCTTAAACACATATTTACACAATATATTTTTCTATCACAATATGTTAATTGAGTCGCCATGCCCCCTTGTAGCATCTCTGTTCCTGGTTGCACCAGTCATTAATGTCGCTGTCAGTGTCACTTTCTCTGGCTGTCATTGTCAAAAGGGCTGTTGTTTTCAGATGCAGTTCCACTTTGTCTTGGGATGCAGTGCTACTGAAGTAAAGTTATATCCATAATGCACCTCAGTAAACATTTGGCAGCAACTTTTGTGCACCTGAGCACATAATAATTTGCATCAATGCAAGGAACACATGCATAGTATCAAAGCAGCCACACACACACACACACACACACACACACACAC
>JAAQRG010280088.1:10000-13385 GCA_011634625.1 Babylonia areolata | reverse complement strand
GAGAATGAATGTGTGTGTGTGTTTGAGTGTGTGAGTGTGTGTGTGTGTGAGTGTACCAGAAGTGAGTGAGTGTGTGTGTGTGTGTGTGTGTGTGTGTGTGTGTGTGTGTGTGTGTGTGTGTGTACGTCCGCCCCATGGTACACACAAGACATTCGACTTGCAAAACGCAAACGTCGCCAACTGGAAAGACGATGGCAATCAACAAAAGCTGCAAGTCCACAATCAAATATCCCGAAAACAAATAAATAAATAAAGTCTAACATATGATCTCATCAGCAAAAACAAACTTCTTTCCTTCTCAAGTTCTCGATGCCACATCCACCAAATCTCTTTACTCTGTCATGTCAAATCTTCTCGGAACTGCAAAAAGGACTCCTCTTCCTTCTACCTACACTTTATCTGAACTCCCCAATGTCTTCTCCTCTTTCTTTTTCGACAAAGTCCAAAATATTCGTACTATCTTAGACCAAATGTCTTTCCAACCTGTTCATCCTGATCCTCAATTAAGCGGCACTCCTCTCCATTCCTTTAATCCATTGACTGAAACAGAAGTTCATGAAATCCTAAAAGAAATGACAATAAAATCCTGTGAGCTCGATCCTATACCAGCCTCGGTCTTTTCCCAGTGTCTCACATCTTCTCCCCACAATCACCAATATTGTCAACTCATCCCTTCTCACTGGAACATTTCCATCCACTTTCAAAACTGCAATCGTCCGGCCTTTTCTGAAGAAACCCAAGCTTGACGCAAACATTTTGAAAAACTATCGACCACTTTCTAATCTTCCATTCATGTCCAAACTCCTTGAAAAAGCTGTCCTCAAGCAGCTCAACAACCACCTTTGTTTCAACAATCTCATCCACCCATTTCAGTCTGCCTATCGCGCTGACCACAGCACCGAAACCAACCACTCTCCTCCACATTCTGAACAATCTACTGATAGCGTCCGACTCAGGAAAAAATTTCCCTTCTCACTCTTCTCGACTTGTCAGCCGCCTTTGACACGATAGACAATTCAATCCTTCTTTCCCGTCTTCATTTTACAACGGCACTGTTCTAAACTGGTTCAAATCTTATCTCACTGATCAATTCCAGTCTGCCATTGTTGATCATTTCCAATCTGAACCCGTTAAAATCGAACATGGAGTCCCACAGGGATCTGTTTTAGGCCCAGTGCTCTTCACACTGTACACTGCTTCTCTCGCTGAAATTATCAACCGCCATAATATCAGTCATCATTATTATGCTGATGACACTTAACTCCAGAAGAGTGATACCCCTGAAAAATTGTTGTCGCTCTTGCAAGAAACATCCAACTGCTTCCTGGACATTCAAAACTGGATGACTCAAAATAAGTTACAATTGTACGCAGACAAAACTGAAGCAATGATCATAGGAACTAAACAAAAACTGTCTTCCATCACAATTGACACAATCAAACTTGGCAGTACAGCCATCCCTCTTTCCACGTCAGTCAGGAACCTCGGTATTGTCTTTGACAATACACTGTCCATGCAAAATTCATCAGTCAGACATGTCAGTCCTGCTACTGTCAACTGCGGCGCATCAGTGCCGTCCGGAAATATCTGTCCACTGACGCAAAATCTAGACTTTGTCGTTTCTCTCATTCTCTCTTGCCTTGACTACTGTAACTCTATTGTCTGGTTTGCCTGCTTCATCCATTCAGTCCCTTCAGTGCATACAAAACTCTACTGCCCGACTCGTCTTCAGAAAGAAAAGATCTGAGCACATCACTCCTCTTTTGCAACATCTCCACTGGCTCCCTGTCTCACACCGAATAAAGTACAAGATCAGCACTCTATGTTATAGATGCATTTACAAAACTGCCCCTTCCTATCTCTGCGGCTGCCTTCACCTGTACACTCCATCTCGCTCACTACGATCGGCTTCGGATTCACTCTGTTTACGCATACCCAGATTCAAACACTCGACTGTTGGCCGCCGTTCTTTCTCTGTCTCTGAAAACGCTTTGATTTGTCTCTGCACAAGATTCAGTGCTATATCAATACCATTATTATTATTATTACGTGTGTGTGCGCGCGCGATCGCGAGCGCGTACGTGCGTCCGTGCATGTATGTGTGTGTGCATGCACACACGTCCATCTCCTGCAACCACCATCACCACTACCCATCACCATCACTACCACCTCACCCGACTATAGATCCGCCCCCCCCCCCCATACCTCCCATCCCCAAACCTCACCATCACCATCACCATCACCCCCACCACCACCACCTGTGGTATGTCTAAACACTTACCTCCCCACAAAACGATTTTTTCCCCACCCCTACTCTTCTTTCTCTTTTCTTTTTTTTCTTTTTTTTTTCTTTTTTTTTCCTCCACACCACTCAGTCATCTAAAACATCAGAATGTAAGCTTTTCACACACACACACACACACACACAGCACACACACACACACACATGTATACACACACACACATCACTTATCAAAGGATGCTAACACAAAGCGACAAAGCCTTTGTTTTCTATTTCTATTATCATTTTGTTCATGTTAAAAAGCAAGAAAAGGAAGAGAGAGAGAGAAAAAAAAAAAAAGAAGAAAAAAAAAGAAAAAGAAAAAAAGGTGTAGAAGAAGAGGAACGAGGAGCGTGTGGTTTCAGGGGCATGAGGACGTGTGTGTGGGGAGGGAGGTGGCCGAGGGGGATGGTGGGGAGGGTGGGAGGTGGGGGGTCAAGGAGGGAGGTTGGTGCTGAAATAAAGGTGCACGACTGACAAAGTAATAGGAGATGTGGGTGAGGCCTCTTTGGGGGTGAGGGGGGTGAGGGGGAAAGAAGTGGAGGGGGTGTTTTTTTTTTGTTTTTGTTTTTGTTTTGTTTTTTGGTTGGGTTTTTTTTTTTTTTTGGGGGGGGAAGTGGAGTAGTTTTTTTTTTTTGTTTGTTTGTTTTTTCTGCGGGGGGCGTGGGGGGGAGAAGTGTTTTTTTGGGGTTTTTTTGTTTTTTTTTTTTTAAACAGGGGGTGGATTTGGGGATGGAGTGTAAGATGACAAGGATTTTGTTTACCAGTCCTCAATCTTTTTTTTTTTCTCTCTCTCTCTCTAAAGAGGTAAGGGAGATGGGTGGTGTAGGGGGGTAGGAGGATGGGGTGGGGGGTGGTTGTGGGTTGGAATAGAATGAACAAGGGGAAGCGCGGTGTGTGTGTGTGGGGGGGGGGGAGGTGAGTGGTGGTGTTGTTGCGGGGCTGGTGGTGTTGGGGGTAGGGAGGGTGTGTGTGTGTGTGTGTGTGTGTGTGAGGAGGGTGTTGAAATCTGAAATCGTCACAGGTCAGCAAACAGGGAACAAAAAAGGAGGTAGTAGGTAGTTGGGGGTGTGAGTGGGTGGGTGGGGGTGGGGGTGTGGGTGG
>JAAQRG010280088.1:0-5000 GCA_011634625.1 Babylonia areolata | reverse complement strand
GTGTGTGCGTGTGTGTGTGAGTGTGTGTGTGCGTGTGTCTGTTGTTGTTGCTCTTGTTGTTGCTGGTCAGGCATCGTTCCTGGGCGGATGTGGTGTAGCGTATATTATATGGTTTGGTCCAAAAAGGCCTTGAGGGCATGCTTATTATGACTGAGATGGAAGGGATAACATCACTATCGGTAAAGTTTTCACCATTCTGCCACCTTCCTCCTTCATTCCACTGGCTTCGTAAAACGTTTAAGTATCACTTGGGGAACTTGAACACAGTTTGTTTGGTGTTGATTTCCAATGGATGTGAATCATGGACGGTCTACAAACGCCACGCCAAAAAGCTGAACCACTTCCACACCACCAGCCTCAGAAAACTTCTCGGCATAAAGTGGCAAGAGAAGATCCCTGACACAGAGGTGCTCACTCGTGCAAACTTTCCCAGCATCTACACCATCTTGATGCAGGCCCAGCTGCGCTGGGCAGGCCATGTAGTTCGTATGCCAGACCACCGGCTCCCCAAGAAACTGCTGTACGGCGAACTCCAACATGGCAAGCGCTCCAATGGAGGCCAAAAGAAGCGCTTCAAAGACACTCTGAAAGCTTCTCTGAAGGCCTTCAACATCAGCCACGACACATGGGAGCTGAATGCAATGGACAGACCAAAGTGGCGTTCAGCTGTCCACAAAAGCGCCAAATCCTGTGAGGCCAACAGAATCGCTGCAGCAGAGCAACGCAGACAGGCCAGGAAAAGCAGTGCCAGCAAGTCCCCGACAGCCGCCACCATCCCCTGTCCACACTGCGTCAGAACCTTCCGGGCGCAGATTGGCCTGACCAGTCATCTGCGCACCCACAGAGCCCCCCCCCCCCACCCCCACCCCCTCCCCCAGGATGACTAGATGGTCCTCGTCGATCCCGACGGACGAACCACCACCAGTATGTTTGTGCACCTATTAAAGTGGATTTGTTCCACACAATTTTACCAGAGGGCAACTCTCTCCTTCCAATGGGTTCTGTTGTTGTTTTTTTTGTTTTTTGTTGTTGTTTTTTTTTTGGGGGTTGGTGGGGGTGCGGGGTGCGGGGGTTCAGTGCGCCAAGTGCGTGCTGCAACACGGGGGGAGCCTCAGTTTGTCGTGTCATCCGAAAGACTAGACCGCTCAGTTTAATTTTCCAGCCAGACTTTGGGAGAAAGGAGCGAGAGTAGGATTCGAACCCACACACCTTCACGCACTCTTCTGAATTGGCAGCTGAGCGTCTTAACCATTCTGCCGCCTTCCTCCTTCTTCCTTCATTCCACTGGCTTCGTAAAACGTTTAAGTACCACTTGGGAACTTGAACACAGTTTGTTTTGTTGTTGATTTCTTTTTCTTCTTTTTTTTCTTTCTTTTTCTTTCTTTTTAAATTTTTTTGGTTTTCTTTCTTCTTTTTTTTCTTCTTTTTTTTTTAGAATCAAAGGGACATGCAGAAATGATGATGCTGAATTTCCGACCAACAGAGGTGTATGCTGCCAATAAAATGAGCCCCCCGCCCCCTCGCCTCCCCCCCGGCCCCACCTCCCTCCCATACCCCCATCCCCCGGTAACCCCACGGTTGCTTTCATGAACGTGCACAACCTTTTGAGGCAACAACAAACAACCACAGCTGCCGTTTATATAAGCCACTGAATAAATGTGAATAAGCTTTTTTTTCTTTTCCTTTTTTTACTTGGAGGGGGTGTGGGGGGAGGGGTGGGGAGGGGGTTGGAACATCGATTTTTCAAACGAATTTTTTTGTTCAACAAGCTGTTCATGGTACTCGTATGCCTGTAGTAACAGTTGTTCATGTTTTCCAGGAATTTATGTATGTATGTATGATAATCAGTCGTGTCCGGCTATGACCATCGGAACAGCAGAGGAGGCAACTGTTGTTCCAAACTATCTGGGCTAGAATTTGATTATAGTGGAGAGTGTTTTTGCCCACGTTACATCCCCCCCCCCCACACACACACACACACTCTCTCGACCAAGAGGGGTTTAAGGACAGTCGGCGCTGGGGGATGGTTCCCCAAAGGCTAGCAACCAGCCCCCAAAGCTGCAGCACTATGAGCCAGTGCAATCTTGCCTCCAAATTCGAGAGTCATAGTCCTTCACAAAAGACTAAGCTGTAAATAACTTCCCATGTGCAAGAGAGAAACCGTTGATCGATAATGCAGCTCTCACTTTGCTGTTGGCCCAACTGTAAGCGTATATGTCCGTATATGATTATAAGCTGAGAGTAAAATATGAGGACAGTGTTCGACATACAACTATTACGCAGTCGGCATAATATAGATTATCTATCGATTTTTTTGTTTTGTTTTTTGTATGGAAACATATCTGCTCACATCATGTGATATCTAACCTTTTTGTGAAGTTTGTACAACCACAGTAGTCCCCAATCTCTACGTCTGCACTCTGCAGCTCCTAGACAATAGCTATGTGGAGTGATGGCCTAGAGGTAACGCGTCCGCCCAGTAAGCGAGAGAATCTGGTTCGATTCACGGCTCAGCCGCCGATATTTTCTCCCCCTCCACTAGACCTTGAGTGGTGGTCTGGGCGCTAGTCATTCGGATGAGACGATAAACCGAGGTCCCGTGTGCCAGCATGCACTTAGCGCACGTAAAAGAACCCACGGCAACAAAAGGGTTGTTCATGGCAAAATTCTGAAGAAAAATCCACTTCGATGGGGAAAACAAATGAAACTACACGCAGGAAAAAATACCAAAAAAAAAATGGGTGGCGCTGTATAGCGACGCGCTCTCCTTGGGGAGAGCAGCCCGAATTTCACACAGAGAAATCTGCTGTGCTAAAAAGAAATACAAACACAAATATCATACACCAAGGATAAAAGCACAAATAAACTCAATTTCAGTTTCAGTTTCAGTAGCTCAAGGAGGTGTCACTGCGTTCGGACAAATCCATATACGCTACACCACATCTGCCAAGCAGATGCCTGACCAGCAGCGTAACCCAACGCGCTTAGAAATAAACTCAAACCAAACGAAAAGGTAAAGGCGAGAGAGAGAGAGAGGGAGAGAGACAGACAGAGAGAGAGAGAGGGAGGGGGAGAGAGAGACAGAATTGGTGAAAGAGACAGAGACAGAGAGGCAAAGATAAAGGCACAGACACAGGAGAGAAAGAGAGAGAGGTGGGAGAGAGATGAAGAGAGGGCGAGAAAAACTGAGAGTAAGAAAGAAGGGTGGGAGTGAGAGACAGAGAGAGAGAGAAGGGTGGGAGTGAGAGACAGAGACACAGAGAGAGAAGGGTGGGAGGGAGAGACAAAGAGAGAGAGAAGGGTGGGAGGGAGAGACAGAGACACACACACACACACAGACGGGTGGGAGTGAGAAACAGATAAAGAGGGTAAGAGAGAGAAAGGTGGGAGTGAGAGACAGAGACACAGAGAGAGAAGGGTGGGAGGGAGAGACAGAGACACAGAGAGAGAAGGGTGGGAGGGAGAGACAGAGACACAGAGAGAGAAGGGTGGGAGGGAGAGACAGACATACAGAGAGAGAAGGGTGGGAGGGAGAGACAAACACACACAGAGAGAGAAGGGTGTGAGGGAGAGACAGAGACACAAAGAGAGAAGGGTGGGAGGGAGAGACAGACAGAGAGAGAGAGAGAAGGGTGAGAGACAGACAAACAGACAGACAAACAGACAATTAGGCAGAAAGACGAACAGGAAAAGCAGACAAAGACAAACGGAGAAACAGACTGACTGACAGATAGACAGACAGCAAAAGAAAAGCGGCTTGTATTTTTTTTTAAAACCCCACAAAAACAGCAACAACAACAACAACAACAAAACACAATTTCTGACAGTGAAAACAACAACAACAAAACTAAAACCAAAGACAACAACAACAAAACAGCACACACACACACACACACACACACACAAAAACTGACTGTATTGATGACTGATGTTCTCCGTCCATTCCCCCGTTCAGTCAGCACCGTTGACGCGCTGCATCCTCGCCACACCACACCACATCACCACCCGGTCACACTGACACGGCATCCTGGCCACCGCCCCGAACAGCAAAACACCCACACCACACCACACCACACCACACTACACCACCTGAAAGGTTCTCCACGGTGTGTCGAATCGAACGTAGTGCGCCAGCTCACTCTTTCAGATCTATCGTTAATTCAGTTAATTTGTCTTCAGTTGCGTCAAGAATGAAAACACTACGTGTGGTAAAAGAAAAAAAACTTTTTTTTTTTTTTTTTTTTTTCAAGATTTCTTGGTTGTTTCATCTGCTGTCAAAATAAAACATATAATCATTATTATCGCGTGGTGGGGACTTAATTGATACTCATAATAAATTATAAACACTTCAGATAAACTCCCACTTTGTTTTTTGTTTTTTGGGGTTTTTTTAATACTTAAAAAAGATATATAGATTTATTCTTCTTTTCTTTTCTTTTCTTTTTTTTGGGGGTTGGGGGTGGGTGGGGAGTGTTGGGGTAGGGGGAGGGGAGGGAATTGAATGAGTCACTCACGCCTGAGTTAATGACCTTCGCCTCCTACGTTAAGAGTCTCAGCTCCAACTCTTAACTCTTTCCATACGAACGGCGAAAGAGACGACGTTAACAGCGTTTCACCCCAATTACCATCATCAAAATATTGCAAGCGGAAGGCTCTTATACTGAAGACGTGAATGTTGACAAAGAATACCACAATTCTGACGACGGAAGCTAAAGGTTGGGTCATTCAGACACCCGAGGGGTCTTTGTAGAGGAGAAGAGAGGACTGGCCGTACTGAGTGAGTTAACGTTTATCATTGTCTCCAAAAACGCCTAACATTAACAGTCTGCACTCCCTGTGTTAACGGTCTTCAGGACTCGTAGTGACTATCTCTTACAACTCCTGTGTTAACGGTCTCCAGGACTCGTAGTGACTATCTCTTACAACTCCTGTGTTAACGGTCTCCAGGACTCGTATTGACTATCTCTTACAACTCCTGTGTTAACATTCTCCAAATCCTA
>JAAQRG010280086.1:0-13438 GCA_011634625.1 Babylonia areolata | reverse complement strand
TATGTATCTATCTATCTGTTTATCTTTCTATCTATCAGTCTCATTAACCACTGTTGATTATCAGCCATTGGCCATTCTTCCAGAACGAGAATACAACAAAACCCTGATGCACAGAGCAGTTACTGGAGTAGCTCCGCCTGGTATTGAAGACAGCTTTCCCATCAACATTAAAAGACACTGTCATAAACTTACAGGTCCTTTTCCTAGAATTAACCCCTTCAAGTCAAGCCTTTGCACATATTTTAGGCAGAGAGGTAGTACGTTGGTAGGGTAGATATAGAATATACAAGAAAGCGGGTACAGTATTTAACAAACACGTACACAGAGAATTTACAGGTAAATTCGGCAAAATGCATGTACGTAGGTAAGATCGGTGAAAGAAATAATTTATTATGTAAAATACACGTAGATCGGTAAGATACGGGTAGAGTCGGTAAGATAGGCAAATTACAAAGAGGTAAAGCACATGTGGATAGGATTACAGCCATATAACCAGACCCATAGCTAATTGGAGCCGGAGGCGGGGGTGTGAGTGGGGTGGGGGGTTGGGGGTGGCGGGGGAGTTACTGGCACTGATAGTGAAGAGGTGGAGTAATTGTTTCCATCTCCTTTTTTTTTCTTTTTTTTTTTGCTGGTTTCAAAACTTTCTCCTCCATTTCCCAACAGGTAAGTACACGCAGATAGGTAAGGAACAGGTAAGGTGCAGGTAGATGGGTAAGGTAAGTATACACAGGTAAAGTTACACGGATAGACAGGTAAGGCACAGGTACACTTAATTATAATGTACAGGTAAATTGGTAAACTTGGTAAGGTTCGTGTGGACATTCAACATACAGGCAGATAGGTAAGGTACAAACAAAAGGAAAGATAGGTAAGGAACCAGGAGGTAGAGAATCTATAGATGAATAGGTACAATAGATAAAGTGCAGAGAAATAGGTAAGATACAGGTAAACATCAAAGGTACGTGTAGGCAGGTAAGGTACGTGTATAGGTAGGTAAGGTGCAGATATATTTAGAAAACAAGGTAAGGTAGAAGTAGATAGATAATTTGAATTCAAAAGGTAAAGTAGGTACGATACAGACAGATAGGTAAAGGTACAGGTACAGATAGATAAGACAAAGGTAAAAAAGGTAAGATAGGTCAATGACATAAAGGTAAAGTACAAGCAGATCGGGAAGATGCATACAGGTAGCAGACAGGTAAGCTACATATGAAAACCAGTAAGGTGCAGGCAGATAGGTAAACGAAATATAGTTTAAGGGCCAGGAGCCAGTTGCATTGCTCGGACGGAAGAGCTTAGTATGGTCGCAACCCGCTACTAACTGTGTGTAGTATGGAACTGACCAATGGCGTAGTTCGGTCAACGTAGGCGTTTTGTCACGTGTAACTGTCAAAAAGTTAGAACCAAGCAATGCAACTGTCTCCGGATGAATAGGATTACTGACAAACACATAACCAGACCTTAGCGAAGTGGATCATAACCAGACCTTAGCGAAGTGGATCATAACCAGACCTTAGCGAAGTGGATCATAACCAGACCTTAGCGAAGTGGATCATAACCAGACCTTAGCGAAGTGGATCATAACCAGACCTTAGCAAGTTGGGAGGTGAGGGTGGAGGGCGGGGGCGGGGTTACTGGAGCAATGACCGATGATAATTCACCATCGGCTTCTTGATTGCGCTGATAGCCCAGAAGGTGTAGTTTTCGTTTCCTGTGTGTGTGTGTGTGTGTGTGTGTGTGTTTGACGGTGTGTGTGTGTGTGTGTGTGTGTGTGTGTGTGTGTGTGAGACGGTGTGTGTGTGTGACGGTGCGTATGTGTTTGTGTGTGACGGTGTGTGTGTGTGTGTGTGTCTGTGTGTGTGTCTGTGTGTGCGCGTGTCTGTGTGTGCGTGTGTGAGTCTGCGTGCGTACGGCGCATGCGTGTGCGTGCGTGCGTGAGTTGGTGGGGGTGGTTACTGTGTGTGTGTTTATGTTTGTGTGTGTGGAGGGGGAGGGAGAAGGGGTTGTGCGTGTTTTTGTGACACTTTGTTTTGTTTTGTTTTAATTAATTGGTACCGTATTTCTTTATGGTCACACACCGTATCCCAGAAGCCCAGTTCTCAGCCACACACAGTCCTTTCCTCTTGTATTGTTCACTTCTTTTGGTTTGGAATGTGTGTTGTTTTTCTCTGCATACTTTTAGTGCGGTTGTGATAAGCCATGGCGGTCGCGCACGTGCGCGCGCGCGTGTGTGTGTGTGTGTGTGTGTGTGTGTCTGTGGCTGTGTGTGTTCATGTATGTGACTTTGCATGTCTGCGTGTGTGTGTGTGACCGTCAGTCTGTTTTTGTTTGTGTTTGTGTGCGTGTGTGTGTGTCTCTGTGTGTGTGTCTCTGTGTCTGTCTGTGCCTCTGTGTGTGCGCACGTGTGTGTGTGTGCGCGCGCGTGCGTGTTTCTCTGTGTGTGTGTGTGTGTGTGTGTGTGTGTGTGTGTGTGTGTGTGTGTGTGTGTTTGTTGTGACACGTTTTTCTTTTCGTTTATTATTCTGCTGTTGGTTGTTTTTTTCCTTTTGTTTTTGTTATAATCTTTTCCTCACATCCCACCTTTCCCTTTCTCTCATACAGGACACGCGCGCGCACGCACGCACACACACACACACACACACACACACACACACACACACACACACACACACACACACACACACACACTGTCAATGTTCGGTTTAGACAATATATTCCTTGCTGGGAAGAAAACACAATTTAAATAAATTCATAAAACCTTGGAAAGGGTGTGTCGCTTTAGTTATACCGAGAACATGCTTGTCAGTATGTTTACCTTTGATTTGTTTTGTTGCAAATCATGATTATTAGCAAAGTATGAAAGTGATAAAAATTAACAGCTTGCTTTATAACACATAAGAGGAATTATATGTATTTTAAGGGAATTAAGAAGCACTGTTTTCGGTGAAATAGATTATAACATGTATCTTAAAGAAAAACTAAGAAGCGCTATTTCCGAATAAGAGACTATGATAAAATCATTTTCTGATTATGAATTCTTCAATGGCATTTTGAATAATGAAAATATCACATTCTTGGATGACAAATGGGGTGTATTATTATTGTATCCTCCACACCCCAAAAGGTGCGAAAGGATTACATTTCTTTGAATCTTCAGAACCTTTTCAAAATGTGAGTAGAGTGTCTTTTCCAAGGACACACCACCAAGTCGAAACGGGCCTCGAACCCTGATCACTGGTGAACACTGGACCAAGGCCAATCAGATTGTGCCACGACGGATGTCAAGAACCATGACGGTGGAAGAAATGTAGAGGCCAGTGCTTAGATTGGATTTCCTTTGATGTGACACTTCACCCCTTCTTTCCGTCTTCCTGCAGTGTCAATGGCCTGTCGAACACTCACCTGTGTGTGTGTGTGTGTGTGTGTGTGTGTGTGTGTCGTGTGTGTAGTGTGTGTGTGTTGTGTGTGTAGTGTGCGTGTGTGCGCGGTGCAGTGTAGTGTGGTGTAGTGTTAGCGTAGTGTAGTGCAGTGTGTGGTGGCGATGACGGCGTGTGTATGTGTTGGTTTTTGCGTTTATGTGTTGACCTGTGTGTGTGTGTGTGTGTGTGTGTGTGTGTGTGTGTGTGTGTGTGTGTGTGTGTGTCTGCGTGTAAAAACAGGCACTCATTTGTATGCATCATGCTAGGTGAAGTAGAAATAGGAATTGTCAGCAGAGAGGAGTCAACTGAGCGCAGCGACCTACAGAATGGTACAGCTGGATAAGATCTGAAAGATACGGTGGCATATTGTTATGACAGACACCGAAAGCAGAGACAAGCTACTTTGTATTGAATTCTTGCTTCAACAGTCAGCCAGTGAAGTGTTCTGTGTAGTGACGTTGCACTTTCATGCCTGGGATTACGGAGAAAGAGTCGGGCTGCAGGATTCTGAATGCGTTGAAGTTTATTCGGTTATCGGGGAGACCAGTCAGAAGAGTTGCAGAAGTCTAATCTAGATAGTATGAAGCAAACAGCAAGTTTGCTCACACTAAGATCATAAAGAAGTGTGAATAATACCAGTTACCCCTTGCTGTTAGCTTCAAAATCTTAAGCAATGCGTAAGGCCGAAACACTTGACTGAGGGGGGCTGCTTCTCTGAAGACCTTGTATTGTCCAGCTCTCCGTCGAATTTCTTATCACAGACCATTTGTGTGGAAGATCTTGAATCCATGTGGTATCCCAGGAAAAAAAAAGTAAGTCACTGAACAGATCTACAGAACTGCCACTGCCGGGTCTGGACAGAAGACAGCTGTAAAGATCCATTCACACCAGTTTAGATTTTAACAGAAAACTTCACATCTCTCCTGTCTGTCAGCCATGTTCACGTGCATAAAAAGAATCACAGGAGACGGATTCCTATGCCAATAATATAAATAAAAAAAATTTAAAAAAAACCTACTTGAAAATTCACACGGTCACTCAGACTAAAAAATGGTTTAAGGGCAACAACACACAACACACTGCACAACACATAACGAGGATACTTAGGTCAAAGAGTCCGTTTCAATCCAGTCCTCAGTTCCAGACACAGGCTGCTCCTCAGCGCCTTCTCCACAGCTTAGACACAGGCTGCTCACCGTAGCGCCATCAGCGGTTACTGCTGCTGCTGCTGTTGTTGCGGCTGGGTCATGGTCCAGCGCCAACCTACAAGCCCTTTAAACCAAAATATAAATACTTTCAGTTCATCCGGTCTTGTCCTAAAGTCCCATCGGTCACATGCGTGTGAGTGGGTGTGTGTGCCCTGTACAATTTCACTAACTTCCCTGGGTTCAGTCACACATCATCCTCACCATTAAATTACCCATTATACAGTCATACTTCCTTAGCTATCGTCTTCCTGCTAGTAGTTATCTCTTAGCCTCTTTCTGTCTTTCGAATGCAATCATATGTTTTCCAAGCAAGCGCTAGTAATTACATATCGCATATTTATATTCCATTATTCCAGCGTTGCGAAGAATCAAATCAAATCAAATTATGGTGCTCAGAGCCTCGCCGACCACTAAGGCCATCTCAAGGCTATCGCCACGTTAAGCGTTAAGAAGTCTGTGGAAATCATTCTAATAATGATACAGAGATTAGGTAAAATCAAGTGTAAGCAAAACAATATTCTTTTCTCCCTGTCACAGTAGCAATCACATTATGAACACTTGGACAAAAAGGAATCTTACTGCCAAGTTTAGAAACAGTATGATAAGATAATAACATTGTTTTTTAAAAGACCCAAAAGCAAAACGACCATCAAATGCACATACAAATACACTTATCCAAATTAATCCATCGACACTATAACAATGAAATAAAATAAACACCAGAAATATTCTTAGTTGTTTTTTTCCACTCTCACCTGAGCACCAGGGTCTCAGAGCCAAAGTTCTGAGGCTGCAAGCCGAACGGCCGCATAGATCGGTGACAAACCAGTTGTGTCAGAGAGCAGTCATCTACCTGAGCTCTCACCTCAACATCCGTTTTATAAAAAAAAAAAAATAAAAAAAAAATAAAAAAAAGTTCACTGGAGCGCCCCATGCGCCTCATGCAACCAAGCAAGAACAAAATTGCCTCTTTCAAACAATGAGTAATGTCACACGAAAAAACGTCTGCTTCGATGTGAAGACCTTCATCAGAACAGCTGCAGCAACTGTGTCGCAAGTCACGACAATCTCGTGCAGAATCTGTCTTGTTGCGTGCCCTGCCCCGTTGTACTCTCCCCGCTGGCGGGACATTTCTGTGTGTGTCTCCAGTTTGTTTGTTTTTCTTCGTTTTTTTGTTGTTTTTTTTTGTTTTTGGTGTTTTTTTTGTTCGTGCAATCGTGGAGTCTTGTGTTTGTGTTTCTGTCACTGCTGAGCAGAGGTTCAAGTCTGTCTGTCCTGTCAGTGACGCTTTTCGAGGCTTTGCGCCCACGGCCTTTTTTGGGTGAAAGTCGTGCAAGTTTTGGGTTGGGGCTTTTAGCCCAGTTGGGGATAAGTTTTCCTCCGGGTGGCCTGGTTTCTGTGTCTTCTGTGTTGTGTGTGCTCCAGCTAGGAGGGCAGGGGTACCCTGCTGGATATATTTCGTTTGTGTGGTTTTGTTTCCAGCGTCAGGGTAGTAGTACCGGGTTGGTCCAGGTGAGCTTCACTGTTCAGTTGCAGTTTGTTCTTGTCAGTTGGCTGCTGTAAGTGTTGTTTCTTTGTTCAGTTGTTTTGTTCTGTTAAGATGCGAGGTGGTGAAAGTTGGTTCAGTTCATTGGGAGGTGGAGACTGATGCTGGAGAAGTCAGGCTTGCTTGGTTTTCCTCTGTTATGATAGAAGTATTTTAAACATTCCTTTTTGAAATTATGGTGACGTGAATTTTTAGGTGTGCGTGTAGAATTTTCAGCCACTAGCGTTTTCTTTGTGAACCCCTTTATTGTTATGGTAAGAATTTTTGTGTTTTCGTTATCTTCACAAAGTTGAATTATCATTGATTAATAATTTCCAAATTACAGCTTCCCCAGTTGGGGGTGGGGTTGAACGGAATCTCATATCAAGATTTTAATCTGCTGTTTTAGTTTGGTTAAATCTTCTATCACTTTGTCTGGCATGTTCATTGATGGGGGCAGGGGTAATCCTTCCAAAAGGAAGGATTGTGTGTTTTACATAATTCATGCAGTTTATAGCTTCCCACTTCCTATGCCTTTGCCCTTCAGCCTGTGCTGGTCGGGTGGCTGTGGTGCAACGGGTGTCTGCTGACTGCTGTCTTCCTGCTGCCCTCTCCTCATCACTGTCATCCTTCGTGCACCTGGCTTCATCGTCTTCCTTTTCTTGTCTTTGCCTTCCAAGTCTTCCTTTTCTTGTCTTTGCCTTCCAAGTCTTCCTTTTCTTGTCTTTGCCTTCCAAGTCTTCGTTTTCTCCTCCGGTGTTTCACATTGTTTTCAGTGTATCAGCCGTCCTGAGTGTGCACACAGCTAACATTCTCAGAATCATTTTTCGCTGGACGCATGTTTCAAGTTCTGTATTGTTTTTTTGTGCGTTAATTAGAGCTCTTATTACTTTAGCGTATCGATCTTTGCAGCTGCGATTGCGGTTGATATTAATTTTTAGTCAAAATCGGTATGTTTGAATAAATGTATGTGAAATATGTGAAATAGTTTAGTCTGTGTTTGTGTTGTCTGGGTGTTAGTGCTGAGTTAGGTGGGGGTTACCTTTCCGGTCTCTTACAGAGCGTGACAGACTGGTTTAACAAAGTTCTTACTGGTGTCAGACAGGGATGTGTTCTCTCCCCACTTCTCTTCGCACTTGCCATTGACTGGCTGTTGAGGAGTGCAACTCCGGAAAAAGGGATCCAGTGGACGGAGGAAAGGAACCCCTCAGATACAGACTTTGCTGCCGATATAGCTGCCCTGTCAAACGACTTCCAAGATCTACATCTTCTCTTGGAAGAGATCAGCAGCTACACTGAAACATCTGACTAACATCATTGCCAAGAAGACAGAGAACCTTTTAAGCGGTGATCATCCTGCTTTGCTGATCAGTTAAGAAAAAAAACCAAAAAAACAAAACAAGCAACAGTTGATGGAGTAGAAAACTTCACTGGCATTGCCAGTTCCATGAGCGGCAGCAGTGAGGTGGGCCATGAACTGAAATGCCGGACATCGGAAAGGCAGCAGTGACGTGGGCCATGAACTGAAATGCCGGACATCGGAAAGGCACCAGTGACGTGGGCCATGAACTGAAATGCCGGACATTGGAAAGGCAGCAGTGACGTGGACCATGAACTGAAATGCCGGACATTGGAAAGGCAACAGCAGCTTTTAAGAAACTGAACAAAATATGGGACAGTGTAAAATTTTAGCCTAAGACTCAAAGACTACAAGTAAAATGTTTTCATGCTTTTCTATAACTGCGAATCTGAGACACCTTAAACCACGCAGGAGAGAGAGAAATGAATGCTTTTGACACCAAATGCCTACAAACTCCATGACGTCAAATGGCACGGTTTTACTTCAATTAAAGAGGTTAGAGAGATATCCCAGCGGCCTCTCGTGTCACCCATCGTCTGCAAACAGCGTTTCCGCTGCTGTGACATGCACTGTGGCTCCCGCAAAACAAAATCGCACACCAAGCTCTGAACTGGACACATGCAGGTCGGAGAAAGAGAGGACTGCCCATGATGAACTGTCAGTAATCACTGAAGATAGACCTCAGACATGTGGACAGACAACAGGGTGACACCAGCAAACAGTGGAGAGAGACCTCAGACATGTGGACAGACGATGGGGTGACACCAGCAAACAGTGGAGAGAGACCTCAGACATGTGGACAGACGATGGGGTGACACCAGCAAACAGTGGAGAGAGACCTCAGACATGTCGACAGACGATGGGGTGACACCAGCAAACAGTGGAGAGAGACCTCAGACATGTCGACAGACGATGGGGTGACACCAGCAAACAGTGGAGATAGACCTCAGACATGTCGACAGACGATGGGGTGACACCAGCAAACAGTGGAGAGAGACCTCAGACATGTGGACAGACGATGGGGTGACACCAGCAAACTGACAGGATCATGGACAATGGAGCACCTTGACTGCCTCACGAGCCTAACGACTGAGGAGGAAGTTTTTGGATTTAGTTTCACACTGACTCTTGTCTCTCAGTCCCTCCCTCTCTCCCCCTCTCTCCCCCTCTCTCTGTCTCTTTCTCTTACCTCATTTGCTCTCTCTGTCCGTCTTTCCCCTTCTCTCCCCTCTCCCCCCTCCCTCACCCTCCTCACCCATCATCCTCACCCCACTTTATCACCCCCACTCCCGCCCCAACAATCAGAACGCACGCTCGCCAAACGCGACACAGACTCCCCGACAACTGACAAGGTTAAGCCGGCACTGTCAGGAATCTCCTCCGTCATAATAACCGGACCAAAGAACAATGTATATTCATACAGCTCCACTTTCCCTAATCACCAAGATTCCGCCGAATCTCCTGATGCAAATCCACTTTGGTAATAGTAGTGGAGTCCCTCTAACAGTCACACAATAACTCCTCCACTGTGTGGAAGCCCCCCTTACCCCGCCAGTCCCCCCAGGAGTATTTTAGTGCATGGCAAAGATCTTCTTGGAGTGCTTTCTGACTGCACTAAGAGACATATTCCACTGGTGGGTGGACTGACTCTCCCTGGAGTGAACAGTCCACGACTGGCAGTGATTTTGGACACACCAGTATTTCTCCCTCTGTCTCCCCCTGCCGATATGTCTGTCTGTCTCTCTGTACCTCTCCTCGGCATGTCTCTCTGTGTCTGTCTCTCTTTGTGTCCCTCTCTCTCGCTCTTTGTCTTTATCTCTCCCTATGTGCCTCTCACTTTCTCTCTGTTTTTATCTCTCTCTCTCTCCTTCTCTGTGCCTGTCTTTCTCTCTCTCTCACTTTGTGTCTCCTTGTCAATATGTGTCTGTCACTCTGTCTGTCTCCCCCCTCTCTCTCACTATCTTTCTCTTTCTATGTCTCTCTGTATCGCTGTCTCTATCAATTTGTCTCTCTTTGTCAGCTCTCTGTCTCTCTGTCTCTCTCTCTCTCTCTCTCTCGCTCACTCTGTATACCTCTCCGTCTGTCTCTCTCTTGTTCTTTGTCCCTCCCTCACCCACCATCTCACTTTTACTCTGACGATTCGTGCGAACCCGCTGTTTAGCAATTATGCAAATGCCGCTGTCACATGATGTCACTTGCGCTTGTCAGTTTCGGTCCCCCACCCCCAACCCCTCTCTCTCCCTCACCTCTCCTCTCGCTCTTTCTCCCCCCCTCCCCTTCCCTCTCTCTGTTTTTCTCCAGATGGCGTTTTCATGTGAAAGTTCTGGAATTGCATGCGCACTGCGGGGGCGACGGAGAAAATTATTAATTTTCTTGTCACATTCTGTCTTTTTTTTTTGTCTTTATTTGTCCACACACACACGCTCACTCTCTCGCTTTTTCTCTTTCTGTTCCGCGGCCTTTACTTCATTTGCATATGGTGACCTTCTGAACTTGAATGTAAATGAGGGCCGAAAGGAGAGAGCAAAGCTTTAAATCCCCATTGGCGAAACAAGAACTCACAAGCATGGTGCCGATTAACATTGGATCCGCTTCTAGTTCCCATTTGCCTATTCCTTTGGAAAAAGGGGTGATGGTTATTGTGGGTCCGATGTCGGGTGCGTGAATCCGTGTGTGTGGGTGTGGGTGGGGGGGGGGGGCCTGGGGAGGATTGGAAATGGGGAGAGGGTGATGTGCGTGTTGTGTGTGTGTGTGTGTGTGTGTGCTCGCTTGAAGCCCAGTATTTTTGTTTGTTTCTCCGTTTGTTGGTTTTCCCCTGTGAGACGATTGCTGGTTTGCCCGATAATGTTCATCTGATCTGATTCAAACTCGACTGATGTTTAAAACTCATGCACTTGTTTCTCATTTCGCTTTTGATATTTTTTTTTTCTTTTTATGACACATATCTTGATATTCCAAGTGAAATGTCCCTTCACAAAGTTCGTTGACCGGAAGTTCAAACTTTTGAAAAATTAACAATTCGAGTCTTGTTTCTGTTTGTTTAGTTTCAAAGCATCCGAAACATTTCCACATTATATTTTAACAGCGCCGTCGAAATTGCCGCACCGGATATCGTTAAAATCAGATTTGAGGAAGTTGCATTTCTTGACATAGTTCCAACATGGTTGTTTGTTGTGTTTATTTCTTTTTTTTTAATTATTTTTTTTTAATCTCTTTTATATTCCAATATTTGAGTTTATAATTTTAGTCAAAGCACCATAAGAAATCTTCCCGTTAGTGATTCCTTACCATAATAATATATGTAATCATTTTGAGGTAATGTTCAGAGGCATTTTTTCTTTCAATATCAAATATGTACGTAAACAGACTGAACCAAGATATGCGTAAATGAAGCCACACATACATACGAACACGCACGCACACACACACGCGCACGCGCGCGCGCACACGCGCGCGCACACACACACATACACACAGGCACGCACGCGCACAAACGTACACACAGGCACACGCATGCACACAAACACACACACAAACGCATGCACACAAACACACACACAAACACACACACACACACACACACACACACACACACACAGGAACGAGAGTTCAACGCCCCTTAACTTAAAAAAAATATGTATATATATTTTTAAAACATTCCCAGTGCCTGGATCCCAAACCCTCAGGGGAATTATCCGTCATTGAAATGCATTGGGGGTGAGTGGAATAAGGGTGTGTGGGGGTATACGTTTATCTCCCCCTGGCTGAAAACAGTGGTGACGGCAGCCCCTGGTGCTATCACTGACATGCAGGGAGGAACAGATGCTACCAGCAGAACCTGCAGTGGCAGTTTTCCCTCAGCTCAAGGATGTGATGGGTCCAGAGATCTGACGATTCATAATCATCATGATCACGGATCAGGATCTTCAACAACTCCATAGTGAAGCCTGGCCTCCCTCCTCCATGTAGCGCCAGGAAGGAAGGTGGTAGAATGGTTAAGACGCTCGTCTGTGAGGGTGTGGGTACCGGGTTCGAATCCCGCTCTCGCACTTTCTCCCAAGTTGGACTGGAAAATCGAACTGACCGTCTAGTTGTTGGGATGAGACTATCAACCGAGGTACCGTGTGCAGCACGCGCTTGGCAAACTGAAAAAGAACCCATGGCAACGAGAGTGTTGTCCTCTGGCAAAATTCTGTAGCAGAAATCCACTCTGATAGATACACTGATATATATATATATATTATGTGCATGCACTCAAGGCCCGACTAGGCGTGTTGGGTTATGCTGTTGGTCAGGCCCCTGGCAGATGTGGTGTAGCGTATATGGATTCATCCGAACGCAGTGACGCATCCTTGAGAAACTGGAACTGAAACTGCCCAAACTCCGCTCCTTAACGCACAGGGAGGTGGAAATGGGCACGTGACTATTTTACCCAATGGCGTGTTTTTGGACCATGCCCCAAATTACTCCACGGGGAGAAATCTTGGAACAGGGTGGTGAGTGATTCTGGCTGTGGTCCAGAATGTACCCCGTCACCCCCCCTTGAAATCAGGTGCACTGTGTCTGGGTTGATATGTTCTGTCGTTTGGAACAATATGATTATTTTGATGGGGTGAATGATTCAGGACCGTAGGGGGGTGGACTTACTGCCCGGGGGAGTGCGTTTTGGTACGTGTCCACAATCACTCCCGGGTAGGGATATGGGGAGGGGGTGGTTACCGCTCTCTACACCGGGTGTGGCGTGGCTGTGCATTGAATGGGAGACTGGAAATGAGCGGCGTGGGAGCAGTGCTAATGAAACGGTGCAGGTGGATGGGGTAGCAACAGACAAATCGAAAATGAAAATAGATAAATAAACCAATCAAAAAAGAAAAGTTGAAGACAGGAGCCTTACGAACGAGACAGTTCCTGTCAAGGGAAGTTTAACGGAGATAATAACAATACCAACAGCAATCACAACTTAAAATAAATAAATAAATTTTAAAAAATTTAAAAAGTGGATGTGGTTTCGAATGAAGTACACGGTTCACAAAACGTTAAGGACCACTGGGGACCTTACACAGGTTACTTCTTGGGGTCACGGTGAAATGATGCTGACTTTCCGATAAACAGCGGTGTGTGCTGCCAGTGTGGTGGGCACCGCTCACAACCACAGCTTTTTTCACACACATACATTGCTCTTCTTTGATAACAAAGGAGGGAAGGTGGCAGAATGGTTAAGACGCTCAGCTACCAATGCTGAGAGTCCGTGGGAGTGTGGGTTCGAATCCATCTCTTGGACTTTTTTCCCCAGGTTTCGACTGGCCAATCAAACTGAGCGTCTAGTCTTTCGGATGAGACGATAAACCGAGGTGCCGTGTGCAACACGCTCTTGGCGCACTGAAAAAAGAACCCATGGCAACGAGAGTGTCGTTCTATGGATAGGTACACAAATAGTTATAATTATAAGCATGCACTCAAGGCCTGACAAGCGCATTGGGTTATACTACTGTCAGGCATCTGCCTTGCAGATGTGGTGTAGCGTGTATGATTTGTCCGAACGCAGTGACGCCTCCTTGAGAAACTGAAGCTGAAACTGATGATACAGAATACAGCTGTAGTTTATAAACCATTGATTAACTGCTACTTTTCGGCAGCAATATCGATTTTTTGTTTCAAACACATGTCCCAGTCTGTCCATGGTGCATGTGTACCTGAAACAGCCGTCAGTGTGTTCAGTGTGAGGTCAGACGCTGAACTTTGTGAAGCCTGAATCTCCCCATTTTTGCGGGGAAACATTTTTTGAGAATATTTCTATTTCTATTCTATTTCTATTTCTCTCTTCTTTTTTTTTCTTCTTTTTTTGCCACAAGAGATTTCTCTGTGAAATTCGGGCTGCTCTCCCCAGGGAGAGCGCGTCGCTACACTGAGAGCGCCTCCCCCC
>JAAQRG010280072.1:0-13379 GCA_011634625.1 Babylonia areolata | reverse complement strand
TGTTGTTGTTGTTGTTTTTGCTGTTTTGTCACAACAGATCTCTCTGTGCAAAAATTCGGACTGCTGCTCTCCCCTGGGAGAGCGTATTTGTTTTGCTATCAAAATGGATTTTTTTCTGCAGAATTGAGCCCGGGACAACAACACTTTCGTTGCCGAGGTTTCAGTGCGCTAAGTGCATTCTGCACACGGGGCCTCGCGTTATCTTCTCATCCGGATGGCTGGTGTCCAGACCACCGTTCAAGATCTAGTGGAGGGGAACAAAATTCTGGCAAGCGTAGGATTCGATCCTGTGCTGTGAGATTCTCTCGTTTCCTAGGTTTTAGGCCACACCTTTACTTACAATGTGCATGTACGTGCGTAAAAAAAACGAAGCAAGCAAGCAAGCAAGCGCGCGTGTGTGTGTGTGTGTGTGTGTGTGTGAGTGTGTATGTGTGTTTGTGTGTGTGTTTGTGTGTGTGTGTGTGTGTGTGTGTGTGTGTGTGTGCGAGTGTGTGTGTGTGTATGTGTGTGTTTGTGTGTGTGTGTGTGTGTTTGTCTGTGTGTGTGTGTCTGTGTGTGTGTTTGTGTGTGTGTTTGTGCTTCATATTTTGACGACTGGTTCATTATATTACTCTTCCCCTCAGGTGACCATGTATTTTATATAATATTCAGTACCAGTTCTTGACTGACTCGCCAGTTCAACATTTGCTTTTCTTGTGTGTGTGTGTGTGTGTGTGTGTGTGTGTGTGTGTGTGTGTGTGTGTGTGTGTGTGTGTGTGTGTGTGTGTGTGTGTGTGTGTGTGCCAGTGTGTGTGTGTGTGTGTGTGTGTGTGTGTGTGTACGAGTTATTGAAGAAATGGTGAATTGGGAATTCTCAGGTCAGACAAATCGAACGTTAAGTGAGCTGTTTTCCATAAACCAGTAGGAACAGTGTGGTTACGTTGTCAGTGGAACTGCTTATGCTGAGTAAATTAGATGTGTGTGTGTGTGTATGTGTGTGTGCGTGTGTGTGTGTGTGTGTGTGTGTGTGTGTGTGTGTGTGTGCGAGCCATTGAAGAAATGGACAAAAGGGAATTCTCAGGTCAGACAAATCGAACGTGAGTGTGCTGATTTCCATAAAACAGTAGGAACAATGGGGTAACTTTCTCAGTGGAATTGCTGATCCTGAGTAGATGTGAGAGAGAGAGAGAGACAGACAGAGACAGACAGACAGGCAGACAGGCATGCAGAAAGGGAGAAACACTGAGAAATAGAAACAAAGAATGAAAACAAACGAGGCACTGGCACTGACGTCGCCACAGGCCTGCAGAAAATGTGCCAACGAATAATGCTGAACTGCCTCCCCGGTGGTAGTGTCTCACCAGGGATCGGTTCTTGCCGATCACCGTGTCGTCACGTGACAGCAGTTATTAATAGCCAGTTCCGCGACACCATATTTCACCGTTTCCCTCGCAAGTGGTTACGTCACCAGCTCTGCGTGCCTCAGTTCTTTTTTGAGGAGTCGTTCGCGCAAGCGCAGTCACCTGCATGTGTTGAAGCCCCACCTACATCCCTATTTCCGTCTCCGGTTGTCAACGGAGTTGGGTTTGTTGTTTTTTGTTGTTGTTGTTTTTTTTGTTTTGTTTTGTTTTGTTTTGTTTTTTTTTTGGGGGGTTGTTGTTGTTTGTTTGTTTGTTTATTTGTTTTTTGTTTTTGTTTTTCAACCATGCATGTAATCAAATAAGTTGAAAGATGGGTTGTTAGGTAGTTTGGTGACCATCTGTTCTGTAATCTCCTGGGCCGGGTTGCAAGAGGCGACCTTTGCAACGCTAGGTTTGCTAAGAGTTAAGAATAATCGTAAGTTTTGGGGGATTAACCGTGGAGTTTGGAACATTCTTTGTGATAGGCAAACTTTTTTTTTTGGTTGTTGTTTTTGTTTGTTTGTTTGTTTTGTGTTGTTGTTTTTGGGGGGGGGGGGGGTGTTGGTTGTTTTGGGGTTTTTTGTTTGTTTGTTTTTTGTTGTTGTTTTTTTGTTTTTTGTTTTGTTTTGGTTTGGTTTTGGTTGTTGTTGTTGTTGTTTATTTTCCAATTTAGTATCACACGGAAGTTTAACATAAATACTTACATGGGAAGTGGAGCGGGAACGACACGGAAAAACCCCAGCTTACAAAAATAGTATTTTTGTGAAATACACAATTGGGAAGGGGAAGGGGAGACAATATGGACAAAACACGACATGAAATAACAACAACAACAAAAAAACACGTAAACCACTAGAAATATTCTGTTTAGAAAAGAAACACCCATTTCACCCAAAAATGTATCATTTGCACGCACCTCAACGCACATACTTCTTTCACCAACATTACTTGCCTTAAGTTTCACTTCTGCGCATGCCAAACAACGTGTTTCTGTCTGTATATACAAACAGCAGGCCATTCACAATTTGCACATTATTTCTCATAGTCATACTTTATAATTTGCTTATTGGAAAAACAATAACAACAAAACAAACAAACAAAAAAGCAACCCAAAACAAAAAAAAACAAAAAAAAACTTAGCGCTGCTTTATTCGCTTGTTCCAGCGCAAGAATGAGAATCTCAACAATTGAGAAATTGGCATATGATTTTGACATTCTATGTCTCCAAGAGACCAGGACAAGTGCAGACAGACCAATACATTTTGAGAATTTCACAGTCCTTCAAAGGAATGAAGGAAGAGGGGTAGCAATCATACTGAACAAAAACCTAAAAAATAAAGTTTCCACCATAAATCTAGAGAAATGGTGTAGCAACTCATGTGAATTAGTGGGGGTGCGTCTTGAAAAACCTGACGGAGTTCACAAAAGCATCGTGCTCATCAATGCCTATGTTCACCCAGGAACCTGCATAACAAAAGAGGATTGGGCCTTTTTAGAGGAAATAGAGAACGAACTTGGAGACTCAGTCATTATCTGTGGAGACCTCAATGCAAGATCGACGTTATGGGATCAGTGGAACACCAACCCACAAGGACTTGCACTTGAAGGAATGATAGGGGAAATTCTTCTTAGCCCATTAACAACCACATCCCCAACTCGCCTTGGAACAAGACAAGGGGACAGTGACAGTGTGATCGACATCGCTCTAACATCTCCAAAATTCAGAGCAGAAATGAATGCAGAGACGCTTCCATACCAAGGCAGCGACCACCTCCCAGTAGCTTTCAGTCTACAGAAACTGTCAGATAAACCCTGTATGAAACTGCGTGATCCATTTCAGTATGAAACCAAAGAGGCAACTGTCATCGAAAAATTAAGACGCAGAAGAAACAACAGAACGGCACTGAACAGGATGCAAACTATTCAGCCCCCATGGTGGAATACCGACACAGAGAGAGCCTGGATAGAAAAACATGCGGCTGTCAAACTTTGGCAAAAAGAAAGAACAAAACCATCTCCGGACAAAGATATTGAAACAAAAATGAAAGAAAAAACCAAACAGTTTGAAGTCATTGCTCAAGAGGCCAAAAATGACAGGTGGAAACAGTTTTTGCGAGACACTCAGTTATGACACAACATTGACAGAGTTCTGGCAATTTTATCGTCGCATGGAAGGGAAAACGTGCACAACAACAACCCCAGAGATGTTAGACACTGACGGAACCAAGCTTAAGACAAATGAAGAAAAAGGATCTGCTTTGCTCAAACGTTTCATACAACAGAGTGATCAAAGAAACTTAGATGAGAAAAAGAAATATATTGAGGAGTTAAACCAAACCCTTATGCAGACTGGACCTGATGATGACTTGACAATGGATGATCTAAACGAGGCAATAGCTAAATGCAAGAAAGAATCGGCTCCTGGCCCAGACAAAGTTCGTTACTCAGACATCAAGGAGCTATCGGAAGAAGACAGAAGCAAACTTTTCAGTCTATATCAAAACAGTTTCCACAATGGACAAGTGCCGGAGGACTGGACACACAGCTTCTTAAAACCCATACCAAAACCAGGAAAGGACCATCATCAGGTAAGCGGCTACCGGATCCTAACCATGCAAAACATTGCTGGAAAGCTCATGGAACGCATGATAGCCAGGAAACTTGCAAGGGATCTTGAACACAGGCACATTCTCCCTTCAAATCAAGGTGGTTACAGAACAGGCAAGTCCACATGGGAAAATGCAGCTGCTTTTGCATATGAGGTGTATGAAGGATTCCAAAGAAAAGAAGAAACACTAGCAGTAGCAATTGACCTTGAAGATGCCTACAATAAAGTCCAGTTTGCGCACCTCATGGAGCTGCTACTAAGTTATGGAGTAAGTTTGACACTGACAAGATGGATAGCAGCAGCGCTTCAGGAAAGAACTGTCGTCCTACGCCTTGGAGATTGGATGTCTGCACCTTCTAAACTATCCATGGGACTGCCACAAGGGTCTCCGCTCTCTCCTGTCCTCTACAATGTCTACACGAAGGGCCTTGCAGACTTAAACAACAATGGAATTGCTCGGGTGCTTACCCTTGCGGATGATGGCCTGGTCTTCAAAACTTCGAAAAATGCTCAGGAAAGAACTAAAGCCGTCCAGAAACAACTAAACAATATTGCTCAATGGTGCAAAGACACAGGATCTTCCATCAATCCAGCGAAAGCCCAAACGTTGCTGTGCACCCTTAACAACAAAACCGCGAGCAAATCACCACCTTCTGTGTCATTCGATGGAATTCAAATTGAGAAAACTGAATGCCTACGCTACCTAGGAATACACTTCGATAGGATGCTGACCTTCAGAAAACATACGGAAAATACTGTTCTCAAATGCAAAAAGGGCCTTTCAGTCTTAAAAGCAATGGCAACCAAAGGAATTGAACAACGCCACCTCTTCCTGCTATACCAATCACTCATCCTCAGCGTGATCGACTACGGACTTGGGCTTACAACACCGTCTCAAAGCAACCTCCTAAAATTAGAAAGAGTACAAAATGAAGCTATGAGGCTGATCCTTGGAACAACAAAAGACACGCCCACAGAAACCATGCGATACCTGCTTGACCTTCCTTCAGTACAGGCCAGAAACAAGTTAGAACAGGTCAAGACCTACTTCAAAGCATTAGAAAACCCTCAAAACCCACTGCATGACGCAGTCAAAGAACCAAAAGGCAGCCGTCTAGGACGAGGAAGATCATGGATGGGACAAGCAGAAGACACAATCCAGCTAGTATGCCGACTACAAGACCTGAAAGAAACAAAAGAATGGGAGAAAACCCCCGAAAACCTCAACCATCTATTCAACACAGTCATTTCACCCACTCTAGGAAGACATTGTCGGGAATGGCCAGAGGGCAAAACAGATGCGGAAGTGAAGCTACTCATAGAAGAAAACAGTAAAGAAGAGGACATCATCATATACACAGATGGCTCAGTCACCAAAGACCAGTCTGGTTGGGGATTCACTGCGAAACAAAATGGAAAAACAATTTGGGAAGAGAATGCTGCCTACAAAGTCACAACCTCCAGCCTAACGATGGAAGTTGAAGCTGTGACACATGCCCTCCAGTGGCTATCGTCCATCCATACGCCCGGAAACCAACATGTCATGATTCTAACCGACTCAATGAACCTCATACAGAAAATTGAAAACGGAATGGGAAGCCCAGAGTGGCATAAGGCAATGCACAACTTTCAGATTAAAAAACTCACATGGTCATACTGCCCGGGACATGCAGGAGTTAAGGGAAATGAGCGAGCTGACAGACTTGCTGGTAACGCAACACCAACGAGCAGCCTACATCTAGGAAAATCGGAAATCCTCAGAAAAGTCAAAGAATATCAAAAAGAACAGGTACAAGGCCATCACACCATCGATCGCCTCAAAGAAATAAAAGCAGAGAGAGGGAGCGGCCGCAAGTCTAACATGAAAGGTAGAGCACGATGCTTGGCAAATCAAACAAATATTGGCATCATTTCCAAACCAACATTGCGCAAATTTCTTCAAAACAGAACAGAGTCTCTGTGGGCCTTTCCAAATACAATAGACTGAGCAACACACTAGACGCCACGTTCTTGGCATCAGAGATCTTTTCCCATCCCTCTTGCGGCCAGTCAGTGGCAGCCTCTGTGCGTGTGTGTATGTGTGTTTGTGTGTATGTGTGGGTCTGTTCTTTTGAGTGCGTTTGTGAATGCGCGAGAGTGTAAGTGTACACAAGTGTCAGGAGAGATCTGTGTACGTGTGTGTGTGTGTGTGTGTGTGTGTGTGTGTGTGAGGGGAGGTGGGAGTGCGGGGGGAGGTGGGGTAGAGGATGAGGTATGTGAGTGTATGCATGCCTACACTGTAGGAGCAACAGGATATTGGAACGTATATATATATATATATATATATATATATATATATATATATATATATATATGTAGATATATATATATATATATATATATATATATATATATATATATATATATATATATATATATATATATATATCTTTGTATGTACGTGTGTGGGGTTGGGGGTGGGAGATATGGGCGTATGTGTGTGTGCTTGTACAAGTAAGTGTTCATCTCTGTGAGTGTGTGTTTGTGTGTGTGTGTGTGTGTGTGTGCCGTGGAAGCTGCGATACGTAGACTAGAAATGAGTGTGGAGGAGGGGGTAGAGGAGGTGCAAGGTAATGTGTGTGTGTGTGTGTGTGTGTGTGTGTGTGTGTGTGTTGGAGCTCATGTACGTTTATATGTATTTGACTGTGCTTTCATATCTGTGAAACTGTATGTTTGGTGCATTTCTGTTATGCATGTGTGGGTGTATGTGTGAATGTGTGTCTTCATGTTTTACATTTATTCGCTTATTTATCACCATTGTTGTCTTATTTATTTATTTTTTATTATTATCATTTTATTAGTATTATTATTATTATTACTACTACCTTTTTCTATATTATAATTATTATTTATTTATTTATTTATGTCAGCTTATCTATTATTTATTCCCCCGGTTTTTTTGTTTTGTTTTTGTTTTTTGTTTTTTTTCAAGGCCTGACTAAGCGCATTGGGTTATGCTGCTGGTCAGGCATCTGCTTGGCAGATGTGGTGTAGCGTATATGGTTTTGTCCGAACGCAGTGACGCCTCCTTGAGCTACTGAAACTGAAACTGAAACTGACACTATCGTGTAGTGTATATGGATTTGTCCGAACGCAGTGACGCCTCCTTGAGCTACTGAAACTGAAACTGAAACTGACACTATCGACTACTCTATTCTCTTGAACAGACTTAAAACTTCCTTTGGTATTCGTGACACTGCACTAGCATGGATCATGTCTTACCTGTCACATCGTACACAGAAAGTGTGTGTAAATGGTAGATACTCCAGAGTATCTGCCTTAAAATATGGTGTCCCACAGGGGTCCGTCCTAGGTCCTGTTCTTTTCGTGCTGTATGTGGCTCCTGTGTCGGATGTCATCAGTCATCATGCGATGTCTCATGAGAGCTTTATCAGCACTGGTGACTCAAACACGGGAGTGCATTGCTGGCCTAAAGGACTGGATGACTCTCAACAAGCTGCAACTAAATGATGATAAGACTGAATTTATGATAACCTATCCAAAGAAGTTTCGTCAACATCCTTCCTTGCCTCTGTTCTGATCAATAGCACACCTGTTTCCCTTTCTCCTTCTGTTCGCAGTCTTGGTGTAGTCCTAAACCAGTTGCTTTCCTTCCAACAGCACATTTCGAATATCTGTAAAGTTGCCTATTTGGAACTGCGTAGAATCAGCTCTATCTGCCACTATCTCTCAGCCGATGCAACCAAGACACTTGTATTCTGTCTGGTTCTCTCAAGAATGGATTACTGCAACTCTCTTTTGGCTGGCCTTCCCAAATATCTATTAAATAGACTCCAACGAATTCAGAATAATGCTGCCAGACTCATCAGAACTCCTTTTTGAACCAGTATTCTATAATACAAGATTTCAACTAGGGCAAAGGATTATTGGTTCTAGAAAGTATGTAGATAAAGGAGTACATTGCATACCACGTTTTCTGAAAGAAAAGGGTCAGTTTATGCCATATGAAGAGTTTAAGCAAACATGTGTGGATATCGATTTTGTTACTTTTTGTGGTACAGATTTGCCACATCAGAATATATACAAAAGATCAGAA
Organism: Babylonia areolata; assembly: GCA_011634625.1. NCBI lineage: Eukaryota > Metazoa > Mollusca > Gastropoda > Neogastropoda > Buccinidae > Babylonia > Babylonia areolata. The sequence goes on along the minus strand of JAAQRG010280072.1, from coordinate 5,296 downwards.
TAGATAACAATAAATGCATAAGTTCATCAGTTTGTTTTAAGACTTTAAAGTCTGTTGTTAAGGGATCCAGACTGTACTGTGACTCCCTCATGGAGAATAATATCGCACCTAAATGCTGTGCAAAATGGGATGAAAAATTGGATGTTAAATACGACTGGAAGAATTGCTTTCTGTACTTACATAAACTTTCTGATGCAAAAATGAAATGGTTTCAAATGAGGATTATTCATAGGTGCATTGGGACAAGTGTAATTTTGAAAGAAATGGGATTATTAGATAGTAACATGTGTAATTTTGAAAGAAATGGGATTATTAGATAGTAACATGTGTAAGTTTTGCAATGCTGTCAAAGAGCACTGACCATGTGTTTTGGTCTTGTCCAGTAACTCAGGAGTTCTGGCAGGACTTTAGTGCAGTGGTGAATGAAAGTTGTAGAAATGTTTACAACATGCACTTGATGAAAAGTCTGGTTATTCTTGGACTTGATCAAAACATACGAATAGATGCTACCTTTATAGTTTATCTTATTATTAGCAAAACAGTATTTGTACCTGTGTAAAATGAATAAAAATAATCCTTTATTAAGTGTATACCTTAGTTAGCTTAAACATAGGTACAAAATAGAAGAATACATAGCACAAATAAATTCAAGATATTCTGATTTTCAGAACACCTGGACACCATATAAGCCTATGTTCTTAGAGTAACTTCTTTTTTCCCGTCTGCTACCTGTATCATTGTTGCACAATAGATTGATTTTTTCCTCCCAATTTTTCTCTTTCTTTTTCTCTTTTTTTTTTTTGTATGATTTTTATATATATTTTTTATGAAGAATGTGAAAATGAAATGTGTCATCCATTTATCCTTAAGTTCTGACAGTATAAGTCCCATTGGAAACAGTGTGTTGTAATTCTGCAGTCTATATGTCATTGCAGAGTAATTGAATCACATGTATGTAAGTGCATCGGTTATCCAGTATGTCTTTCCAGTATGTCCCCTCCTCTTTTCCCACGTATGTATGTATTTGCATCCACACCCACCCCCTTTTTTCCACCCCTATATGTATGTTCTTGAAAAAAAAACAGGCTGTTGAACGCGATTGTGATTGCTCACTATGTAAAACAAGTAAAAAAAAAATCATTTTATAAAATATTCTGAGACAAACTAAAAAAAAAAAGATGTCAGTCTCTTTACCATGATGTCAGTGTTGTGTCTTTACCAAGATGTCAGTGTCTTTACCATGATGTCAGTGTTGTATTGTCTTTATCAAGATGTCAGTGTCTTTACCATGACATCAGTCTTGCAGTGTCTTTACCGACATGTCAGTGTCTTTAGCATGATGTCAATGTTACAGTGTCTTTAGCATGATGTCAATGTTACAGTGTCTTTACCATGATGTCAGTGTGTTAACCAAGGTGACAGTGTTGCATTGTCTTTACCAGGATGTCAATGTTGCAGTGTCTTTACCATGATCTCAGTGTTGCAGTGTCTTTACCAAGATGTCAGTGTTGCAGTGTCTTTACCATGATCTCAGTGTCTTTACCATGATGTCAGTGTTGTAGTGTCTTCACCATGATATCAGTGTCTTTACCATGATGTCAGTGTTGTAGTGTCTTTACCATGATGTCAGTGTCATTACCATGTCAGTTTTGCAGTGTCTTTACCAAGATGTCAGTGTCTTTCCCATAATGTCAGTGTCTAGTGTCTTTACCATGATGTCACTGTCTTTACCATGATGTCAGTGTTGTAGTGTCTTTACCATGATGTCAGTGTCTTTACCATGACGTTACTGTTGCAGTGACTTTACCATGACATCAGTGTCTTTACCATGATGTCAGTGTTGCAGTCACTTTACCATGACATCAGTGTCTTTGCCATGACATCAGTGTCTTTACCGTGACGTCAATGTTGCAATGTCTTTACCATGACATCAGTGTCTTTACCGTGATGCCAATGTTGCAGTGTCTTTACCGTGATGCCAATGTTGCAGTGTCTTTACCATGACATCAGTGTCTTTACTGTGATGTCAATGTTGCAGTGTCTTTACCATGACATCAGTGTCTTTACCATGAGGTCATGTCTTTACCATGATGTCAGTGTTGCAGTGTCTTTACCATGACATCAGTGTCTTTACCATGACATCAGTGTCTTTACCGTGACATCAGTGTCTTTACCATGACATCAGTGTCTTTACCGTGACATCAATGTTGCAGTGTCTTTACCATGACATCAGTGTCTTTACCATGAGGTCATGTCTTTACCATGATGTCAGTGTTGCAGTGTCTTTACCATGACATCAGTGTCTTTACCATGATGTCAGTATCTTAACCATGACATCAGTGTCTTTACCATGACGTCAATGTCTTTACCATGATGTCAGTGTCTTTACCATGGCATCAGTGTCTTTACCATGACGTCAATGTCTTTACCATGATGTCAGTGTAGCAGTGTCTTTACTATGACATCAGTGTCTTTACCATGAGGTCATGTCTTTAGCATGATGTCAGTGTTGCAGTGTCTTTACCATGACATCAGTGTCTTTACCATGATGTCAGTATCTTTACCATGACATCAGTGTCTTTACCGTGACGTCAATGTTGCAGTGTCTTTACCATGACATCAATGTCTTTACCGTGATGTCAGTGTAGCAGTGTCTTTACTATGACATCAGTGTCTTTACCGTGATGTCAATGTTGCAGTGTCTTTACCATGACATCATTGTCTTTACCATGAGGTCATGTCTTTACCATGATGTCAGTGTTGCAGTGTCTTTACCATGACATCAGTGTCTTTAGCCTGAGGTCAGTGTCTTTACCATGACATCAGTGTCTTTACCATGAGGTCAGTGTCTTTACCATGACGTCACTGTTGCAGTGGCCTTCAGCAAGTTGGGAGGGGTGGTGCCAGCTTTTGCTGTGGCCATGGTGGCTGGAGCAGTGCTGTGTTTCCTGGTCTTGTGCACATCCTCCAATGACCAGCCACCCAAGTACCATGCTGTGAGTCACTATGTCTGCCTGTCTTTACTTTAACTGAGTGTCTTTAGTGACTGTTCTTTAGTTTAACTGTGTTACTTTAGTGGCTTCTTTAGGTGAACTGGGTGACTTTAATGACTGTTCTTTAGTTGAACTGGGTGACTTTAGTGATGTTCTTTAGTTGAACTAGGTGACTTTAGTGTTGTTCTTTAACTGTGTGACTTTAGTGACTTTTGTGACTTTAGTGACTGTTCTTTAGTTGAACTGGGTGACTTTAGTGACTGTTCTTTAGTTGAACTGGGTGACTTTAGGGACTGTTCTTTAGTTTAACTGAGTGACTTTAGTGACTGTTCTTTAGTTGAAATGGGTGACTTTAGTGACTGTTCTTTAGTTTAACTAGGTGACTTTAGTGACTGTCCTTTAGTTTAACTATGTGACTTTAGTGATGTTCTTTAGTTGAACTGGATTACTTTAGTGATGTTCTCTACTTTAACTGTGTGACTTTAGTGACTGTTTTTTAGTTTGACTGTGTGACTTTAGTGATGTTCTTTAGTTGAACTATTTGACTTTAGTGACTGTTCTTTAGTTGAACTGCGTTACTTTTGTGATGTTCTTTAGCTGAACTATTTGACTCTAGTGATGTTCTGTAGTTGAACTGTGTGACTTTAGTGACTGTTCATTGCTTTAACTGTGTGACTTTAGTGACTGTTTTTTAGTTGAACTGTGTGACTTTAGTGACTGTTCTTTGCTTTAACTGTGTGACTTTAGTGACTGTTTTTTTAGTTGAACTAGATGACTTTAGTGACTGTTCTTTGCTTTAACTGTGTGACTTTAGTGACTGTTTCTTAGTTGAACTAGGTGACTTTAGTGACTGTCCTTTGCTTTAACTGTGTGACTTAATGACTGTTTTTTAGCTGAACTAGGTGACTTTAGTGACTGTTTTTTAGTTGAACTAGGTGACTTTAGTGACTGTTCTTTGCTTGCTTTTTTTTTTTTTTTTTTGCTGCCCCATCATCTGCGCCATTTCAGTGGCATTACTCCCACGCCGCTCATTTAGATTTCCTGATACACAACCACACCCAGGTTTGTCCGCCACAGTTCCAGCGTCGGCAGTACACAGGGAACCATCGATGTTAGGTCGTCAGGAGGCCACACACCAGAGGAGACCCTGCACTGCTGCTTAGTCACTTCGATGGTGTTCAGTGGTGCCTGTTCTGATTCAGCGTACTTAGGCCACCACCTACTAAGCCCCCTACTAATGACAATAATGGCTTAGTCGCGGAGCCAGACTGAGTGAGCATCCCTCCTAGAGTGGAGACCGCCACCACGTCCCGCAAACAACAGCCCCCATGAATCTGCCGATACTGAAGACACTGACAGGACTCACCCCAAGCACAGAAGTGGAGGGGTATCGAAACTGAGGTCACCATGACAGCAGGGCATGAAAGGCCACAGACTTTGAGACTGTTTTGTTTATATTGATGATGATGGAGAGGACGATGACGATAACGATGTTGCTATGGAGGTCCATTTTGGTTTGGGACTGCATGACAAGGCTGTACTCTACGCTTCCTGTCATAATGATATCCCGGTGTTAACCAGGCCTGAGAGATACAGACACTTGCAGTGTTGGTCAGGTAATTAGAGCAACACACACAAAGACGCATCCTTGAAGTGGATGTGTGGTCCCAGTCTCCCCATTTTAGCCCACAGCACACTCAACTCTGGGTAGGAGCCAGCCACGGGCCGAAAAATCCACCTCTGCTGGGATTCGAACCCACGTCCTCCCAGCCATCAGTCCGCGACGCTAACCACTTCGCCATGGTGGCTGGTGACTGTTCTTTGCTTTAACTGTGTGACTTTAGTGACTGTTCTTTAGTTGAACTAGGTGACTTTCGTGACTGTTCTTTAGTTGAACTAGGTGACTTTAGTGACTGTTCTTTGCTTTAACTGTGTGACTTTAGTGACTGTTCTTTAGTTGAACAAGGTGACTTTAGTGACTGTTCTTTGCTTTAACTGTGTGACTTTAGTGACTGTTCTTTAGTTGAACTAGGTGACTTTAGTGACTGTTCTTTAGTTGAACAAGGTGACTTTAGTGACTGTTCTTTAGTTGAACTAGGTGACTTTAGTGACTGTTCTTTGCTTTAACTGTGTCACTTTTCATGACTGTTCTTTAGTTGAACTTGGTGACTTTAGTGACTGTTCTTTAGTTGAACTGTGTGACTTGTGACTGTTCTTTGCTTTAACTGTCTGACTTTCGTGACAGTTCTTTAGTTGAACTAGGTGACTTTAGTGACTGTTCTTTAGTTGAACTAGGTGACTTT
>JAAQRG010280061.1:0-13366 GCA_011634625.1 Babylonia areolata | reverse complement strand
AGGATTGAATGGTCTATCGTGTCAAAGGCGGCTGACAAGTCGAGAAGAGTGAGAAGGGAGATCTGTCCTGAGTCGGACGCTAGCAGTAGGTTATTCTGGATGTGGAGGAGAGTGGTTTCGGTGCTGTGGTCAGCACGATAGGCAGACTGAAATGGGTGGATGAGATTGTTGAAACAATGTGCTAATATCCAATGACAAGTTTGTACAAGTTAACGGTTTTGCATAATTATCATCATCATCACCATCAACATTCTAGTATCTACATTTTCTGTGTGGTCAGTTTTACAGGCAACGTCTTTAACACTAAGACAAGACAAAAGATAACAAATTATATTTCATTATCACATTCATCACAATGCCTCCCATTAATCTGAGAAACGTGATGGAAAGAGAAATGAAACAAATGAGAAAAACAAACAAACAAACCAACAAGTAGAAGTTGCAATAGGCAAATATGCGACTTACACAACAGGCAACACTTCCTATCAAGTCCAGCAATACTGTACAGCACATATTTATTCATCCGACTGGAATTTACATCTGCACCTACAGGCTTGTCACTCACACTACACAGTCTCTCAGCCTACAGTCACGTCCAACGCACACTAAACATGACAAAGGTTGGACTATAAGTGCAAGAAGTAAAACACATTAAGCTGAATACAAACAAACGGGTATTGAAAATTTGAAAAAAAAGAAAAAAAAGAAAAAAAGATCAAAGATCTATAATCAACTCGGATGCATGCTTGGCCGCTGTTGTTTTGGTCTCCGCCATCTGTTGCTGTGTGTCTCTGGAAGGTCTCACTTACTTAAATCTTCCGCCTCAGTGTGCCCAGATGCTGGTGGATGGGCTTGGTGCCATTTGTAGCGTTTGTACAGAGGCCCATACCGTCCGTTCTTGAACTGCATGAAGGGAAGGATGCGGTCATTCCGCCCAGTTCCCAGCTTGGAATCCACCCACTGCACATTCTGTAACAGTTGTGCAAGTAGCGGTTGTTGTTGTTGTTGTTGTTGTTTTTTCTTTCCCGAAAATACCCACTTCTTACGAGGGAAAGGAAAATATAGGTTTGCTATGTGTTCCCATGGTCTTACGTTTACAAACAGCTACAAAGTAACAGGTTCTTATAGCCTCTCCTGTGTGTGTGTGTGTGTGTGTGTGTGTGTGAGAGAGAGAGAGAGAGAGAGAGAGAGAGAGAGAGAGAGTACGTATATGTGTATGTGTATGGTCGCCCGCGCGAAAGAACGTGTATGTGTACTAGTGTGCACGTGTATACACACCAGCGAATGCATCTGCATACACTTTTATATTCACATGCACACGTACGTACGTACGTGGGTGCACAAAAGTATTCGCACGTGAATGCAAGGCGTCCCTGCACAACTGATGTTGTACCCATGAACGCCACGTACGTACCTTTATCATCCTCAGCACCATGCCAAGGTACCGATCCTTAGCGGCGCGAGGGTAGAGCATGTTAATCTTCTTCCAGACCCACTGGAGGTGTTTCTTGCAGGCTCGTCTCCACCCATCGTCAGTCAGCTCCATCACCATCCCAGCCATCACACTCAGGTGTGACTCTAGGTTAGGGTTCGGCAACATGAGACCTGGCCGTCAGAGCAGTCCACGGGCAACCATTATATTGAATTGTATTGTATTATTCTTTTTTTGTCACAACATATTTCTTTGTGTGAAATTCGGGCTACTGTCCCCAGGGAGAGCGCGTCGCTACACTGAGGGCGCCACCCATTTTTTTTCTGTCTGCAATTTATTTGTTTTCCTATCCAAGTGGATTTTTCTACAGAATTTTGTCAGGGACAACCCTTTTGTTGCCGTGGGTTCTTTTGCGTGCGCTAAATGCATGCTGCATATGGGACCTCGGTTTATGGTCTAATTCGAATGACTTGCGTCCAGAGCACCAATCAAGATCTAGTGGGAGGGGAGGGGGGTGTTTGGGTTGGGGGGGGGGGGGTGGAATTCTGGCGACTCTGCCGGGAATCGAACCACTGCGCTCGGATTCTTTCGCTTCCTATGCGGACGCGTTACCTCTAGACCATCATTCCACATTGCATTTGTATGTATGACAGTCGTGTCGGACCATGGCGATCAGGACAGCAGAGAAGGCAACTGCTGTCCAGACTACCTTGGCTAAGTGGAGAATGTCTTGCCCAAGTTACAACCCCACCCTCTTGGCCATGGGGACAGTCGGCGATGGGGGTGATCCCAACAAACAGCAATTTGGCATAAACATTGTTGTTGATGGTCCGGCCAACCACACAAGCCCTGACCATATAAGGACTACCCAATAAAAAACAACAACAAAAAACACACAAAAAACAACAACAACAAACAAACAAACAAGACAAAAACATCTAACCGTGTTAAACGCAAGACTGTATGGAAAACAAAAGAAAAAAACAACAACTCACACACACACACAAAACCCGCACTTCATCAGTTCATGACATATTATCTTAACCATGAATCCATTTATGGCAAATATGACTACGCTCAGGCTGTACTTAGGACGTCAGTAACGATGTAAGTAATGGTAGCATACAAAGTACGACTGTTGCCTCATTGAAAACAGCAAAGAAAAGAAAGAAAGAGGGAAAGAGAGAGAGAGAGACAGAGAGAGAGAGGGGAGGGGGGGGGAGGGAAAGCAGAAAGCCCAGATAAAAATTGTTGCTTCATAAGAGAATCCTGGGGGTGGAGGCGGAGTTAAGGGATGGAGAGACTGAAAGTGATAAAAGTCGATGGTCACTTGAAAATGTACTATGTATCCGTGCGCGTGGATATAAGAGCGGACGGGGTGCCTATGTGAACGTACAAATTCCTTCCAATGTCATCAGGCTTTAAAAACCGATTTGACGCACTACATTACACGTATAAGCTAAAAGGAATGCATGCAAAAAAGTGTAAAGTTCTTGAGATATATTTTCTTTTTAAACCCTTCTTTCTTTTGCTCCCATACTGTTTGAATTTATGTTTGCATTGAATGTATGGCTTTGTGTTTTTTATGATTGAGGAAAGAATTGAACTTTTCTTGCAAAGGAGTAAAAACAAACAAACAAATAAAAAACAACAAAAAAAACAAACACCCAACAACAACAACAACCAAACAAACAAAAAAGACCCACAAAAATCAGAGACACACAGCCGACAGCGAAATCTAGTTGTCATTCATGCTCTAGAAGGTAGCCCACAAACAAGACCTAACACCGTCCATCCATGTCACAGCCTGTCAAATAACCTCCTTTTTCTTACTTATGTGGGCCAGATGCCCAAGTCTTCCGCATCACATACTCGTTGACTTTTGAGGGTGTCAAACAGCAAGAGAGAATTCGAGGCAGGGAACCTGTAGCAAGGGCCAGCACACTTCCTGGGATGCGATGGACACGTGGGTATTACTCACGAAGATTTCGTGACACGTAATATTGCACATAACTGAACATCAATCTGACATTTACCGCCGAGAATGGTAAAGCTTACGAAAGTTTATCACGGACACACACACACACACACACACACAAACCACCTCTAAGCTCCCTTGAATCCCCTTAACACTGGATTTGGAGACATACCACAATTTTCCATAAGCTTCATCCCACATGGTTCTGGTGTGAAAGTCAGCACTCGCCGGTCTGCAGTCAGTCGAACATAGTCCAAAAGGGAGCAAGCACACATGTCCATCCTTGAGCGAAATTCACTGTCAACAGACCACACATTAAGAAAGAGTGTGCGAGACTGTTCTTAAAGTTCATCCAGTGACGGGGAGAGGTGATCTAGCCATCACCACCACCACCATCAGCATCATCACTTTCAGCATCATCATCATCATTATCATTTTGATATGGATACTTACACAGCGCCTATGCTCGGTCGGAGACCAAGCTCTAAGCACTTTACGAACTCGGGGTCATTTGCACAACAGGCTGCCTACCTGGGTGAAACCAGAGCCGACTGACGGCTGCCATTGGGCGCTTATCATTCGTTTCCTGTGTCATTCAATCAGATTTCAGGCACGCACACATACACACTCAGACCGACATGTAACTTTCCTTGTCCCTGTTCATCCGAAACGAGTAAAAATCCCGGTCCGTATATCATGGGATTCGGACCCGGCCGTGGACACTTGCCTCCTAATTACCACCACCGACTAGGATACCGGATCAGGCCGGATTTTCAAACAGACTTAAAGGTCCTCGTCCTTAAAACGTTTCTTGTCCAGTAACCATCATCCCCCCCCCACCCCATTCCCCCGCCCACCACACACACACACACATACAGAGAGAGAGAGAGAGAGAGAGAGAGAGAGAGAGAGAGAGAGAAAGAGAGAGAGAGAGAGAGAGAGAGAACAACAACAACAAAAAAGCCAGCCAGGTCAGCTAGCAGCGGATCCCACTCACACGACAGTGACTTGGTCCATGTTTTTGACGCAATTGGCCACTCGCAGCATGCTGAGGCTGCTGGCGTGATTGCAGACCATGACCGAGCCATGCACGTGGCACTGGGGTGGACACGCGCCCTGGGCCTCCTCCCGAGGAGTCAGAGGGTAGATCTCCTCCTCCTCCTTCACATCCTGCTGCCCCCTCCCCCCCGTGGCCGCTGCCCCGCCATCTCTTGGCAACACTCTGTGTGGCTGCTGCACACATACACAGACACATACACACAACGCGCGCGCGAAAACACACATACCAGCACATACAAGTACGCACACATACCCATATACACTCACGCGCGCTCACATACACACACGTACATACGCGCACCCGTCTAAAATTACTTTAGTGAACGGATGCAAAATCAATGACCAACCTACATACCCGCACACACTCACATACATACGCTCCCAATATACATATGCACACACATAATCATGCACATACAGGTATGTCTGTGGGTGGCAGGGAGTTGTGCGCGCGTGTTTATAATTATGTGTGAGGGTGACGGGGAACTGCATAAGTTTGTGCGTAAGTGCGAGTGTGTGAGGATGGTGGGGTGTTGCACGCGCCTGTGCCTCCGTGCCTCTATGTATCTGTGTGTGTGCGCGCGCGCTCGCATACAGTGTGTGTGTGTGTGTGTGTGTGTGTGTGTGTGTGTGAGTGACGGCAAGTGCGTGTGTATCACGGTGAGTGTGCATTTATGCATGCGTGCCATGACATACCCATGCAACATCGATGGGTATATCGATATACAGCTACAGAAAAAAAGAGGGAAAAAATCATCCCTCTCTCTCTAACGCTATGTACATTCATGTTTGACACGAAACCTCTTTTTTTTTCTTTCAAGCTCCTCATACCAACCCCCATCCCTTCCTTTGTTTCATGCCTCCTTCCTTGTTAGTACAGGAAAGCAACGACATAAAAACACGAACTGAGGGGAAAAAAGGAAAAGAAATGAAAATGATTGAAATATATACTGACAATATTCGACTTTAACATATCAAAATGGGGCTTTGACACATGGAGCCCGAGGTACTTATTTTAGCATTATGACGTCATCGGCAGTTACGTTTTTCTCGGTGTTGTAAAAATCTCCTCCACATTGTAATGTAGCATATTGTTGGAAAGCTTGAAACATTCTGCGGCTAATTTTATTGGTGAAAAGCTTATCAGTAGCAAAATGGTAAAGAAATAGAGAGCGAAAACGTTCATACATTTGGCTTGCTCTTTTGCCATATAAATCAAATCAAATGGGGTTTAGGGGGTGCACTGGAGTGGTAGTACCTCTAGAGGGGGGCTTGTCACGCTCTTCCGGGAGTGTTTCGTCCTCTGTTGGTCCCCACCGGCACCCAGCTCTCACTTATGGGTCCTACAAGCTGCTAGCATGCGGCAGCACCCAACCCCCTGGCAACGGCTTTGACAGGCTGGCTAAACTAGGTGAGGGTAGCCGACGGGTCTCAAAACCTCGGTGAGTTAGGGCTTGTCTACCCAAGCATGTGAAGACTGGATCCGGCGGACTCTGCGAAAGAAACCTTCATGGTTCAATGGAGAGGAAGGCGGTTGCAGCAGAACACTGTGGAGTGCTGAGGGCAGGATGAGGCACATAGGACATCCTGGTCATCCACTGCATCCGTTTCCATCTCCAGTCGTCTTGACTTCGTCTTGCCACTGGATACAGACGGTCTCGGACAAGAGAGTGAGGTCGACGGTGCGCAACTCCTCCTCACTATAAACAAAGTCATCGCGCAAGTCATCTGTCATCCTTCATCCCATACCATCATTTTCCCCAAGCCCTATGGTGACAGGCGAGCGACGAAGCAACAGGTGTGGGTACACTGGCAGTCGTAGCCGCGGACCTGCACACAGGCGGCTCAGGCTATAGGGTCGTTTTTCACCGACTGGAGCAGCGGTGGAGATCGGCAGCCCCCTGAGCGACTGAGCAGCCCTCTTCAGGACAGCACTGCTCACCTCCATGGCATGAGGAAGGGGCTAGAAAAGGTGCCCTAAACATTGCCTGCTCCACACCATCCTAGTCAGCATACCGCGGCTGACGGGGACCCTACTCAAGCGGTCGACACACAAAGGAAAGAAGAAAACAAGGAGCACCCCATTGACCATTGCCACGTTTAACATGCGTACGCTTCTGGACATAGGCGACTCTGCCAGACCACAGAGACGCACAGCACTCATTGCGAGTGAACTAGCCAGGTACAACAACGACATCGCTGCCTTAAGTGAGACCAGACTGGCAGAAGAAGGTGAACTTTGTGAGCGAGGCGCAGGCTACACCTTCGTTTGGAGTGGTCCCAGACCTGAAGAGAGACGTGATGCTGGAGTTGGCTTTGCAGTGAAGACAACCCTCGTTGGCAAGCTGGCTGGTCCCCCGAAAGGAGTGAACGATCGCCTGATGACGATGAAACTCCCTTTATGCAACGGGAAGAAGTTCACCACAGTTGTCAGCGCCTACAGACCCACCATGACCAACCTGGATGATATCAAAGACAAGTTCTACGAGGACCTGAACGCTGTCACCACCGCTGTTCCCAACGCAGACAAGCTCATCACTCTTGGTGACTTTAACGCGAGAGTTGGCTCTGACAGCATCTCCTGGGAAGGCGTGATTGGGAAGCATGGGGTTGGCAACTGTAACAGCAATGGTCAACTACTTCTCCAGACATGTACCGAGCACGACCTTCTTATCACAAACACCGTCTTCTGCCTCCCTACCCGTAACAGGACGTCATGGATGATCCTCGGTCTGGGCATTGGCATCTCATCGACTTTGTCATCGTCAGGAAGAGGGACAGGCAGGACGTACGAGTCACGAGGGCCATGTGCGGCGCCGAGTGCTGGACAGACCACCGCCTTATCGTCTCCAAACTCAGCCTCCACATCCAGCCCAAAAGACGGCCTCAGGGCATGAAAGCACCCAAACGCCTGAATGTCAACAAGCTGGAGCTAGGCAACATCAAACAGAGCTTTGCTGACACCCTGGAGGAACGCCTTGAGTCCACTGTGCTGGACAACCAGAATGTGGAGGCAGCATGGGGCACACTGCATGAGACGGTGTACAACACTGCCATGGAGTGCCTGGGGCCTTCTGCCACGAAGCACAAAGACTGGTTTGATGAGAACTGCAATGAGATCAAGCAGCTGCTGGAAGACAAACGCCAAGTCTACACAGCCCACATTGAAGATCCCAAGTCACAGTCAAAGAAAGACATACTGAACAGCGCACGCAGCACCATCCAGCTGAAGCTGCGGCAGATGCAGGATTCCTGGTTGAGCAACAAAGCTGATGAGATCCAGAGCTTTGCAGACAGGAACGACATGAAGAACTTCTATAACGGCTTGAAAGAAGTCTACGGTCCCACCACCTCCAGATCTGCTCCACTCCTCAGTGCTGATGGTTCTACCCTAATCACTGACAAGGACGGGATCCTTGAGAGATGGGCTGAACACTTTGACAGCGTACTGAACCGCCCCTCCACCATCAATGATGAAGCCATTGACCGACTCCCCCAGGTGCCAGTCAGTGAGTCGTTGGATGCCATTCCAACTTTGGAGGAGACCCAGAAAGCTATCCGTCTGCTATTCAATGGCAAATCCCCTGGCTCAGACTCCATTCCAGCTGAGGTCTACAATGAAGGTGGTATGGCGCTGACTGAGAAGCTTCATCAGCTATTCCAGCTCATCTGGCAGCATGAGGCAGTTCCACAGGACTTAAAGACGCTTCCATCATACACCTGTACAAGTGCAAAGGAAATCGTTAGGCCTGTGACAACCATCGTGGAATATCCCTGCTGTCCGTCGCAGGCAAGACTCTGGCCAGAGTGCTACTCAATCGTCTCATAGCACACCTTGAGCAAGGTCTCCTACCAGAGAGCCTGTGTGGCTTCCGGAAAGAACGCGGGACTATCGACATGGTGTTTGCTGCCAGGCAGCTCCAGAAGTGTCAGGAACAGAACGCTGACCTTTACTCCACCTATGTCGATCTGACCAAGGCCTTCGATACTGTTAGCAGAGATGGCCTTTGGAGAATCATGGCGAAGTACGGATGTCCCAGAAAGTGCATCACCATCATACGGCAACTACACGATGGGATGCTGGTCCGAGTCCAAGACAACGGAGAGACTTCAGAACCATTCCTTGTCTCCAACGGAGTCAAGCAAGGGTGTGTTCTTGCCTCCACCCTGTTCAGTCTCATGTTTTCAGCCATGCTGACAGATGCCTTCAGAGACGCTGACGTAGGCATTGACATCAGGTACCGCACAGATGGCTCACTCTTCAACCTCAGGAGGCTTCAAGCAAAAACCAAGGTGAGGACAGACACCGTCAACGACTTCCTGTTTGCTGATGACTGTGCTCTCAATGCTGCCTCCGAAGCTGACATGCAACACAGCGTCGACAAGTTCTCTGCTGCCTGTGACAACTTTGGCCTCACAATCAGCACAAAGAAGACTGAGGTGATGCACCAGCCAGCTCCAGGAAAGCCTTACGTTGAACCAAATATCTTCATCAACGGGTAACGACTGAACGCGGTGGACAAGTTCACATACCTGGGCAGTACATTCTCTCGCACAGTTGTCATCGACGACGAGGTGAATGCCAGACTCGCCAAAGCCAGCGCTGCCTTCGGCAGACTCCACAAGAATGTTTGGAACAGGAGAGGCATCACCCTGGAGATGAAGCTCAAAGTATACAAGGTCATAGTTCTCACCGTACTGCTCTATGGATGTGAATCATGGACGGTCTACAAACACCACGCCAAAAAGCTGAACCACTTCCACACCACCAGCCTCAGAAAACTTCTTGGCATAAAGTGGCAAGAGAAGATCCCTGACACAGAGGTGCTCACTCGTGCAAACTTGCCTAGCATCTACACCATCTTGATGCAGGCCCAGCTGCGCTGGGCAGGCCATGTAGTTTGCATGCCAGACCACCGGCTCCCCAAGAAAGTGCTGTACGGCGAACTCCAACATGGCAAGCGCTCCCATGGAGGCCAAAAGAAGCGCTTCAAAGACACTCTGAAAGCTTCTCTGAAGGCCTTCAGCATCAGCCACGACACATGGGAGCTGAATGCAATGGACAGACCAAAGTGGCGTTCAACTCTCCACAAAGGCACCAAATCCTGTGAGGCCAACAGAATCGCTGCAGCAGAGCAACACAGACAGGCCAGGAAAAGCAGTGCCAGCTAGTCCCTGACAGCCACCACCATCCCCTGTCCACACTGCGTCAGAACCTTCCGGGCGCGGATTGGCCTGACCAGTCATCTGCGCACCCACAGAGCCCAACCCACCCACCCCCAGGATGACTAGATGGTCCTCGTCGATCCCGACGGACGAACCACATATTGTCAAATCCATTGAACTGGTAGACTATTCCATTATCATAGGTGAGACAGATAATGCACTTCAGGAAGGTCAACAATGCCGTCGGGGGAAATGCAGGACAAAAGAGTGACCAAGCTTTCGGAAATTTTCATAATCTACCTCAAGGCCACTCACTCTCCAGGCCCAAACAGCCGTGACGTGGAATCACAGCCATTGACGACGTAGAGAAATGGGCGAAAATATGAAATAAGTCGTATTTCGTCTTTCAAAAAGATATACCAAACGCAGCTATGGCACAAAAACCTGGGCTCGAAACAAATCAGTCTCACTGAGACAAAACGTGTTCTATAAATAAAACATGTCAGTGCGGAAACGATAGATCTGCTCCCTTTATTTCTCTCTCTCAGGCGTTTTGAATTTGAAAGTGACGTTTTGTCTGAAATACTTCGTAACCTTGGCTTGCTTGGGGCAGTCAGCAATATGTCGCCGACCACGTTCTGACACCTGCCCTCACATCTTCTCCCTTCCTCAACTTTGTTAAGTGTCGGTGGGGCGACACACAGAAGAACTGTTTACCAGATTCCTCCAGGTCTGTCGGGAACTGTTTACCAGATTACATCAGGTCTGTCGGGAACTGTTCACCAGATTCCATCAGGTCTGTCGGGAACTGTTTACCAGATTCCATCAGGTCTGTCGGGAACTGTTTACCAGATTCCAGCAGGTCTGTCGGGAACTGTTTACCAGATTCCATCAGGTCTGTCGGGAACTGTTTACCAGATTCCATCAGGTCTGTCAGGAACTGTTTACCAGATTCCATCAGGTCTGCCGGGAACTGTTTACCAGATTCCTCTAGGTCTGTCGGGAACTGTTCACCAGATTCCATCAGGTCTGTCGGGAACTGTTCACCAGATTCCATCAGGTCTGTCGGGAACTGTTTACCAGATTCCATCAGGTCTGTCGGGAACTGTTTACCAGATTCCAGCAGGTCTGTCGGGAACTGTTTACCAGATTCCATCAGGTCTGTCGGGAACTGTTTACCAGATTCCATCAGGTCTGTCAGGAACTGTTTACCAGATTCCATCAGGTCTGCCGGGAACTGTTTACCAGATTCCTCTAGGTCTGTCGGGAACTGTTCACCAGATTCCATCAGGTCTGTCGGGAACTGTTCACCAGATTCCATCAGGTCTGTCGGGAACTGTTTACCAGATTCCATCAGGTCTGTCGGGAACTGTTTACCAGATTCCAGCAGGTCTGTCGGGAACTGTTTACCAGATTCCATCAGGTCTGTCGGGAACTGTTTACCAGATTCCATCAGGTCTGTCAGGAACTGTTTACCAGATTCCATCAGGTCTGCCGGGAACTGTTTACCAGATTCCTCTAGGTCTGTCGGGAACTGTTCACCAGATTCCATCAGGTCTGTCGGGAACTGTTCACCAGATTCCATCAGGTCTGTCGGGAACTGTTTACCAGATTCCATCAGGTCTGTCGGGAACTGTTTACCAGATTCCAGCAGGTCTGTCGGGAACTGTTCACCAGATTCCTCCAGGTCTGTCGGGAACTGTTTACCAGATTCCAGCAGGTCTGTCGGGAACTGTTCACCAGATTCCATTAGGTCTGTCGGGAACTGTTCACCAGATTTCTCCGAGTCTGCCGGGAACTGTTTACCAGATTCCTCCAGGTCTGTCGGGAACTGTTTACCAGATTCCATCGGGTCTGCCGGGAACTGTTTACCAGATTCCTCCAGGTCTGTCGGGAACTGTTTACCAGATTCCATCAGGTCTGTCGAGAACTGTTCACCAGATTCCATCAGGTCTGTCGGGAACTGTTCACCAGATTCCATCAGGTCTGTCGGGAACTGTTCACCAGAGTCCTCCAGGTCTGTCGGGAACTGTTTACCAGATTCCATCAGGTCTGTCGGGAACTGTTCACCAGAGTCCTCCAGGTCTGTCGGGAACTGTTTACCAGATTCCAGCAAGTCTGACGGGAACTGTTCACCAGATTCCATTAGGTCTGTCGGGAACTGTTCACCAGATTTCTCCGGGTCTGTCGGGAACTGTTCACCAGATTCCATCAGGTCTGTCAGGAACTGTTTACCAGAGTCCTCCAGGTCTGTTGGGAACTGTTTACCAGATTCCATCAGGTCTGTCGGGAACTGTTCACCAGATTCCATCAGGTCTGTCAGGAACTGTTCACCAGATTCCATCAGGTCTGCCGGGAACTGTTCACCAGATTTCTCCAGGTCTGGCGGGAACTGTTTACCAGATTCCTCCGGGTCTGTCGGGAACTGTTCACCAGATTCCATCAGGTCTGTCACTTTGTCTCCAAGCGGTCTCTGCAAATGGTTTTCCTGTCCATTCTGTAATGTCGTCGTTCTATCGTGTGTTTTTTTTCTCCCTGTCTTCCCCTCAGTCTCTCTCCCTGAAAGGTTCCTTGGTAGCAAACGCCAAGGCCTGATCTACGACCTAACATTTCCCTGTGAACTGTGTCTGGAGAAATCGCCAGACGGCCCGAGACAACTCCATCTGGACAGAGAGAACATAACCCTGGTGGTCTGGTGTTCATCAACCATCCTCTACTGGAGATGGATCCTGATTTATTGGACAAAATTAATTACCACTTGCAATTCTCTGTGGATTGATTAAAAGTTTGTCTGCTGACCAATCATTGTACTATCGGTGGTTACTTTTATTGTATTATATTTGTATTTCTCTTGTCACAACACATTTTTCTGTGTGACATTCGGACTTCTCTCCCCAGGGAGAGCGCATCGCTACATTGAGAGAGCGCCACCTATTTTTTTTTCTCTTCTGCATACACTTGTTTGTTTTCCTATCGAAGTGGATTTTTCTGCAGAAGTTTGCTAAGGACAACCCTTCTGTTGCCGTGAATTCTTTTACATGTGCTAAGAGCATGCTGTACACGTGATCTCGGTTTATCGTCTCACCCGAATGACTAGCGTCCAGATCACCACTGAGGATCTAGTGGAGGGGGAGAAAATACCGGCAGCTGTCGAATTCGATCCAGAGCGCTCAGATTCTCTGGCTTTCATGGCGGACGCGTTACCACTAGGCCTACACTCCATCTATCAACTGTTTCAGTTTACGCGGGCAAGTAGAAATTTAGGGGAACCAGTAGATCGTTTTTTGTTGTTGTCTCCTTGTATCCTGAGAACTAAGACTTATTTGAGATTTTTTACCCGGCACTAAATACAAACACACACAAAGAGTAACAGTAGTCTGTGGACAGCAATACCAGTGTATATCTATTGGTGAACTGCTTATTTTTCAAGTGTAATGTTTTATACATGCTTGCGGTGACAGTGTACTTGTGTTATATGTGTGAACATGTGTTTGTGAAATAGGGTGGGGGTTGGGTGGGTTTGTCCACGAGCATGTGTGAATATATAATTTTGTGTGTATATGAAATGCAGCTCTGCGTTTTATTTTCATGCAATTCTTGCATGTATATATTTCCCCCCTTTTCAGATCTGCTTTCTTCCTTTTTTTTTTATGGTTTGGTGTATATATAAAAAAAAAAGAAGTTATTATTCAATTTACCATTTTATTGAAATTTATATTTTCAAACCACCT